>RJWM01005989.1:0-86188 GCA_004363535.1 Dasyprocta punctata
GAAATGTAATTAGCCTTGCAGTGTGTTTCTTTCAACTTCTCGTCCCCAGAAACCTGGAAATGAAGGGGAAAAGCAGTTACACTCCGCGGATCGAATCGGTAGCAATTTAAAAGTTAAATTCCTAGCTAATTGAATTGGCCCTCAGCAGCAAGTAAATTTACAGCTGTGAAATCTGTCTACTAATTTCAAGTCTTTTAAGCTGTGCCGCTCCAAAGAACTTTTTAAAAGTTCAAAAGAGTGAAAAAAATTGAAGAATCGTTATTTCGCATTGGAATGTATCTTTAAATCCAAATACATTAGTAAAGAAGAAGTACTGACATAAAAATAAAGTAGCTTTGTAGATCCCAAGCTTCCGCAACTCTGAGAAATTCTAACCCTCCTTCTGACTCTAAGTGAGAATTTCCACAAGATTAGGCCATGGAATAATATTTCAGCATTGTGTTCCTCACTGAAAAATATTCTGTGGTCAAATAATTTGGATGCTACTGTATATCCTAGGGTAAGGAAGATTGTTACTAGTATTTCTGCTTCTGTTTAATGCGTGTCTCCAAATGTATGTAATCTATATAATTGTATATATAATTTTGAACATTAGTAGATTTTATCAGTGCCTTTTTGAAAAAAAGATCTTGATGTCATGGATGCGACCCTTTCTGGTTTCCTCCTCTCTCAGTGGCAGATCATTTTGAGTCTTTTTAGCTTTTTTCCCCGCTTCTTGAAATGTGAAAATGAACCACTTTTAGTGTTCATCTGTATTACATCTATATCCACCCTCAGGTGATATCAAAGAATGCAATATGTTAAATAGTATGTGTTAAAAATATGAGACCTGCGCTGATATAGACAATGAAAACATTTTTCCTATATTCAAGACTAGGATGTTTAATGCACAACTCAATCTTACAATTAAACTGAAATAAAAACTCTGCTTCTCACTGCAAGACTTCAGTGTCATTAGTCATAGGTTAGGGGATCACACTCCATTAAAATTTTAAGGTTAGATGAAAAAAGAACAAAACCAATAAACAAAACTTTGGAGTCATACTGGATCCTACAAAGCCTCTAATAATCTATATCCAATTAATGAATAGACAAGTTCAGCTCTACAGTCAAAATACAGACTCTAATGATTTCTCAAGACCTTCTTGGTTATGCAACCAATCATTACTTGTTTCAATTACTCTGTTTGACTCCTAAACTCCTAGCTAATCTTTTTTCTTTCATTTTTATCCCTGGTGCATTCTATGCTATAGAGAACAGTGTATTTTAAGATATTAATTAAATAATATCATTGCTATTATCTGAAAGTTTGTATCTTCCCCAAATTCATATTTGAATCCTAACCGTCCATGTGTTGGTTTCAAAGGGCAGGGACTTTGGGGAGGTGATCAGGTAATATGTATATGGTTCTCTTGACTGGGTTACAGTCTCTATCAAAGAGTACAGAGAGAAGATGTTTATCTTTCAAGGAAGGTAATTTTCAATTGGTTTCTTTGCCTTGTTTGCCTCCCCTTTACATGAAATACAGACTCTAGGACAGAGACTTTGTTTTTTGTTCACTTCCTTTCTATCATCTTAGAGTGAATGGCATACAAATGGACTATAAATATTTGTAAAAATTTTTCAAATAAAACACTTGTAAATGACATGAATTACATGTAATTCCAGTGACCACATAGCAAATCTGCATGTAACAAATCTTGGGGAAAATTTCATTATGCTTATTGCTTTGGTCAATGTGGCAAAGGATGCAAAATTATTACAAAGAAAAAAAAAGAAAGATACTGTCATATTTTGAAGTTTAACTCCACTCTGCCCCGTAGCCTCAGTACCACTCTGGTGTCCAATCGGCCTTCACAAGAGCGCACCATCTCAAAGAAGCCCCTCTGCCTTGTCTGTTTGCTTCCAAGCATAGGATTGCCTCTGCCTGTGGTGCTTCCCCGTCAGTAATGTGCCTGCTTTCTCCGGGAAGGTTTTCCACAGTCTTCCAGACAGCCAGATAGCTCTCTTCAGAGGTTTCCTGCTAACCCACATGCACCTTCCTCA
The DNA here is from genome assembly GCA_004363535.1 of Dasyprocta punctata. Taxonomy (NCBI): domain Eukaryota; kingdom Metazoa; phylum Chordata; class Mammalia; order Rodentia; family Dasyproctidae; genus Dasyprocta; species Dasyprocta punctata. The sequence goes on from RJWM01005989.1 coordinate 2,047, forward strand.
CAGTACTTAGCACTTCATGGTTTGAGTATGTTTGTATTAACATCCCCGTTGGTGCAGAGCCTCCAGGATGGGAGCCAAGTCTGACTCAGCTTCACAGATGTCGCTTTCACCCCACTGATCATCCTATGTGATGCACACGCTTGCACGGTCATTCTGCATTTTGTCCCCAGAAAGAACAGTAAATATAACATCCATAAAATGACCTGTCAGATACTGCTTTACATCTTCAGACCTTGACAAGTTTATTATGCTCTCACATTAGGAAAATAAATGTGCTCAATTTAAGAAACAGAGGACTGGTATTCAGCATCCACTTATGCAAAAATGTCAATCATCCTAGACATGGCCAATAATATAAATGTGAAAAGACTGTTGAGCTGCCTCAGGTAATTTCTCCAACTTTATTAACAAACCAACATGTAGTTTATCAACAGCACTAACGCCAGTATCCTCTACTATGTTGAATAAAATTAGCACATTATTTTTACAACTCAAGAACAGGGTAGTATTAAGAAAATAAGAGTAGTAGGTATAATCAGTTATACTAAGTAGTTTTGGTTCTGATAGCATCCTGATGAAAGAGAAAAAAAGACAGTCAGGAAAATGAACCTCAAAAACATACAAAACACAGTGTTATTGTTCATTCTAAAAGTTAATAGATCAGCATACTTGATTAGTTCCTGGACTAACTACTTGAGGATTAAGGAATATTGGGTATTTAGTGAAACATTATAGGAATATAATTATTTCCAGCAAAATGAACTGGCTTTTATTCTCATAAGACAAAACGTTTATTTTGAAATCAGTCTTTTAAAGAAAAACAACATCGAATAAACAATGTTTCCTGGGAAAAGCACCTTATTTGAAAAGAATTCATGTGTTGCTGGATATTTAATGCTTTTGGAGGGGACCGTTTCAAGATAATGAGCTATGAAATGGCAAACATTAATCTCTACCTAGTCTTTCAGACAGGAAATTATTTCCCTTAGGCATTTGATTCTGCCAAAGAGCGACTGAGTAGTCCTGAAGGAGGTAATAGTTTGGATTTGTTTTTTTCTAAAAAACATTTTCATAACTCATAGATTTCAATATAAAACTCTGGCATAATGCCACCAGGCAGAGGGCAAGTCAAGCTGTTTAAACAAAATTTTCACACTTGCATTTTAAGCTCACATAAAGACACAGAATCTAGCAAAGCAATGACAAAATTAACATCATTATTACCAGTTCTGTACTATTAAATATTTTTGATAGGCCAAAATAGCTTAATTTTGAGCTTTTGTTCTTATGCATATCCAGTCATTTCTTCCGAATTCATTAAAATGCTTTTCTCAGAAGTAGAGTCACATTTTATTTGCTGTCATTACTTCTGATCTCTATTGAAATGACAAAACTCATAACCACAAATTTTATGATTTGTTGTCATTAAATAGATATCAGAGTAAGTGGTTGTTCTTAGAGTTAACTACATGGGTACATGTTATAAGACAGCAGAGTAAAGCCAGGCGTGGTGGCGCACGCCTTTAATCCCAGCACTCGGGAGGCTGAGGTAGGCGGAGCATTGTGAGTTCGAGGCCGGCTTGGGCTACAACGCGAGCGAAAGGCCGGCCTGAGCTACATAGTGCGACCCTGCCTCAAAAAACCAGGGCCGGGAGTTTGGCTCAGTGCCTTAAGCGCCTGCCCTGGCAGGCGCGAGGTTGTGAGTTCAATTCCCAGTGCCGCAAAAAAAAAAAAAAAAAAAGAGAGAGCAGAGTAATAATATTTTAAGCAATGTAAATTAAATGTAATAAGGAAATCAGCCTTTCCACTGATCTCTAGTCACTTTTCATTGACTTATTCATCTGCATATATTAATTCTCTTTCACCTCTCATTTACAATTCTGGGTATATCACTCCAAAGACTGAGACCTTTATTGTGAAAAAAAGTAAATTTAGCATTCAATCCCTAGCAAACAACTAATAAAATAAATAGACAAAATTCCTTCACTAAGTCTATTTTAGGATTTGAAATATTCCAGTATGGTTTATATTAAAATAAACAACCCTTCAAGCACAGTACACTTCAGTTATTAAAAATTTAGAACATGTGTTAGACATTTCATCTAATAACATATATAGAAAGAAATGAGAGCAGGAACATTTACTTAAGCTTTCTGCTAATTTGCACAGTAAAACACAGGTAATGGATGTGTAGGAACATTTTAAACCAATTGACCTCTAAAACTTCAATTTAAAGCACTTTATTAACATTTATTTATTTTACCTATAAATTTTTTTTTGGTCTTTTTTGAGATAGGGTCTCGTTATGCAGTTTAGGCTGGCCATGCGTTCACTTTGTAACCCAGGCTGGTCTCGAACACAATGATCCTCCAGCCTCAACCTCCTGAGTGCTGGGATTACAAGTGTGCAACACTACACCTGGCTATTTTACTTATAGATGTGATGAATAAAATCTAGACAATTTAGGTTCTGATGTCTTTACTGACAAAATTGATGCTGATCAGTTAGACTTTTCAGATCCTTAAAATGCTATATACTTTCTCTCCTTTCTGCTGTTTTCCTCGTTAGCCTCAGATTTGAGTTAATCACATCATGATATTCTTACGAATTCACCCAAGACACCAACTGGTTTTATATTGTTCTCCATTTCATTGCTTTCCATCCTTACTGAAACATGCGTTAATATTCATGATACACACAAAGATGCTTACATACTGGTTGAACTCACAAACTCTGCAGCAAGTTACTCAAAGTTTGAATCCTGGGTTCAAACATTACATCTGCATTAATGACCATTCACTAATGTGTGGTATTTCATGTTCTATAACATTCTTTTTCAACATGGATATAATAATTCCTGTTAGATCATTCTAAGGTTTAAATGGTTTACATTTGTATAAGTAATAAATATTTGTGTATGGAATATACATGCATACATATATATTCATACTTAATGACAAATTTGTGAGATAAAACTGTGTTAATATATACATACATTTCCTTAAAAATATTCTATGCAGGCAGGGATGATGGTATATTCCTATTATCTGAGAGGATATACAAGCAGATCCTAAATTTGAGCCCATCTTGGGCAACTTAGCAGCTTAGCAAGACCTTGTCTTGGAATGAAAAATGAAAGAGGACTGGAGATGCAGTCTAGTGTCAAGTTTCTGAGTTCAACCTTCAGTTCCACTAAAAATTCTATAAAGTAATACTTTATGCAGTTTCTTGTATTTTTCCTCAAGACTATGCTTGGAGATTCTTCAACGTTGCTCTCTAAGCCTTGAATAGTAACTCTATTGTATGTATCTTTTGCTGTATGTTTTCATTCCTGTGGAAATAGAAATAGCTAAACTAGATGTTTATGCATCCATCTTCCCACACTGATCTGCGTGAGACAGGGTGTCTCTGCTGACTCACAAATCACATGAACACTTCCTCCTCTCTCTTGATAATTTCGCTGGATTAGATTCTGAAATGTCTGCAGCAACTCACCATTATCCAAAAAGAGCAAGAGGGTTATGTTAACTCTCCATCACCTGTGACAAAATACCTGAGAAAATCAACCTAAAGTAGCAAAGATTTCCCTTGGCTCACAGTTGAGTAGTTTCATATCTGCTGCTTTCATTGTGTCTGGTCTGCAGTGAGCTGAGCATCACTGTAAAACAGTGTGCCAGAGGAAGCCGCTCACCTCAAGGATGCCAGGAAGCCGAGAGAGGGGGAGGGGGAAGAAAAAGGAGAAGGGAGGGGAGGAAGGAAGGGACAGACAGAGACAGAGACAGAGACAGACACACAGACAGACTGACAGACTACAGAGCCTGTTCCCAGGGATCTACTTCCTCCGCTAGGCACCAGCTCCTTAAGTTTCTGTCCTCTCACTGACATCATCACAGGGGACCAAGTTTACCCCATGAGCTTTTGAGAGGCATTAAAGATACAAACTGTAACAGTGTTACTTTTCTCACAGCTTTGCCAAATCTTTGTATTATTAGATGTTCGGCCATTCAGAGGTGTAGCAAATTGTGTTTTCATTTAAACTGCTTTTCTGTACATGATTTCATAAAAGCGTTCAAGTTTATTTGTTTCCATTTGGTGAGCCCTTGATCCAAAGTAGTTTTCCCAGAAGTTTTTTAAAGTGGAATTCTTACACACAAGACTTCTGGGAATTGCCTTCTTGTCTCTTTGTTCCTGTGTTTTATGGTTTCATGAATACCACTTTGTTTGCTTTTCTATGCATTTTCATTATATCCTTTTATTTTTAAAAAATAAAGTTATTTTCCAAAAGCATTCTGGGAAAAATTGTCCTGTTCTTGCAAGTATCATCATTAGATTTTGGGAGATTGATTTATAGCTGTTAACAGGCCTGTTAAAAATGTTATGTCATCTAGAAGTTTGTTATTCCTTCGAATTATACTAGCCAGTGTGCTGCCTATTAAATTGCTTAAAATTTCTTTTGAATTTTTTGTTAAGTAAAATTAGAATTCTTTATGAATATTGTTACCAGCCAAAGAACATGTTTTACATTTTTATGAAATGCTTGAAATATATAGATAGAAAATAATAAAATTAATATTTGGCTACCTACCTGCAACTTAATTTCACTAATTAAATACTCTATTTAATAAAAAATATGAATCAATTTATGAAAATTTTATAGGTTTTTGGTTGTAAATAGGCAAATTAGAGTTGTATATTTTATGGAGTACAAAATGATGCTATGATTGATATGTGAGTACAATGTGGAATAACTTATTCTTATCATATATAGTACTTTAGCTATTTATGCTTCTGTGGTGAGAACATTTGATATTTACTCTCTTACTGACTTTGAAATGTTCTTTATTTGCCATATACACTGCTCTGTGCAACTTTTCCAAGGAAAAAACACCTTTTTCCTCCTGTGTCATTGAGGTTTTGTAACTTTGGCCATGGCCTCTCCATTACAGGTATTGCCCCAGTCTCTGATAACTACTATTCTACTCTCTGTGGTGGCTTGAAAACTGATGGTCAATTTAAACACCAGTTGAACTGAGTCAGTGTGGTGCTGAGTATAGATGGCCCACCGGAGGACTGTTGCCAGCGTAAAAAGGAGACCTGGAGAGAAAGAGTTATTGTTGGTTGGTGCTGTTGGTTCTCCTGTTGCTGTGGGTTCTCCTGAAGGAGCTTGTTGAGCTTCTTTTCTTATATGAACTTGGCTGTTCTCATCAGAGGAACTCAGGATCTTGCTGCTGAGAATGGCTGTGGTTCACTTTAATGGAGCTCTGATCCTTCCTTTGAGCATCACTTCCTGGCTCTGGAGGGGAAGATGTGTACTGTTAAATCTCCAGGAGAAATTTGTCACACTGGCTCCCTGATACGTCCTCAGCTGTTATCATTGGAGGAGCTGGGGACCTCACTGTCACTGAGAATGGCTTGGTACTTTTTGGGGGAGCTCTGGTCCTTACTTTGAGCATCACTTCCTGGCTCTGGAGGGGAAGATGGTATGTTGTTCAATATCCAGATGTTTGTCACACTGGCTTCCTGATATGAACTTGGTTGTTCTCATCATCGGAGGAGCTTGAGACCTCATTGTCACTGAGGATGGCTGTGGTACTTTTCAGGTGAGCTCTGGTCCTTACTTTGAGCGTTGCTTCCTGGTTCCAGTGAAGAACCCTCAACCTACTGGCACTGATCCTTCATCCTGCTGGCACAGACTTTCTAGCTTCCACCACTGACCTTTGGGCCTTCCCAGCACAGATCCATGAAATAGACTTGCATGAGTCATTGTCATGGGCTCTAGGCATCCACCTGGATTCATGGGAGGCATTGTCATGGGCTCTAGGGTTTCAACTGAACTCATGCAGGATATTGCCATGGAATCCAGGTCCTCAGCTGGATTATTTAGGTCTTTAGTGTGTGTACAGCTTTCCTGTACTTCTTGTATCTGACTCTGGGTGACTATCATAAAATAATACTATAAATTGTGTGCCCTGTATTGTCTTGTTCTCCTTGCACTACCTCACTGCAACACTCTGCTTCTTTGAGATTCACTGCTTGATATTTACTGCCCTGGCATTTTCCTAGGTAAGGATTTATGTTATTATTTGTATAAGCATACAGCTTCCCACTGTATCCATAGTTTCTGCATCTTTCATTCAATTGAACACAGAGTGAAATATTTGAAAAAAACTTACATCATTTTTTGAACAGATTGCTTTCTTGTTATTATTCCTTATAGAAGGGACTGTAGCTGTCATCTACATAGCATTTATACTGTATTAAATATTAGAAGTAATCTAAAGATGATTTAAAGTATCAGAATATTAGACTTAGCTCAAAACCATCTCCTAAAAGTCCCACGTATTCAGAGGTGGTACGTTTTCAAGGTGAATGAATCACAAGGACACTATACTCATCGGTGGGTTAATTCTTCGATGGGTTTATAGCTTGATGTGCTCTAAGAAGGTGGCAGTGAACCAATGGGGAATGACCTGGAAGGGTGTATTCCTTTCCCTGGGCCCTCGCTTCTTTTTCTCTGATTGCTGGCTTCTAAGGATTGAACAGCTGCCCTTCACCATGCCATCCCTGCCTTTCTTTTACTCTGCTTTCTGATTGAAATGGGTTGAGCAGTTTTATTCTGTCATACCCCTCTACCACACCACTTCCAGTTTGGAGTCAATATGCCATTGACTAAATCCTCTGAAACGATGAGATAAAATAAGCCCCTCCTCTTAAAATTGTTGGAGTTAGGTATTCTGCTTTCCCATTTATTGCTGTGACTATACATGACCATATGATTCAGAAGTCTTTGGGAGTAGTTTATGAGAGGAGTCTGGAAATGTTTGGCATGAGGGCTAGAGACAGCCTACAATATTGTAAGCAAATTTTGATGGGTAATTCTGTTTAAAATTAGTAAGATACAGTGATAATAAGGAATCCAGACAGTAAAGGCAATCTTATATGGTTTCAAATGGGATCAAAGTCTCTAAGGGATATTGGATTAGAGGTCACTTATATTACCTTCTGCCAAAGAACTTATTTGTATTTACTTATTCTCAGACTTTACCAAAGTCTGAGTTGAACATATAGATTAATTGATCTGAAAGGAATTTCAAGGCATCCCGATGTTCAAGCAGTGATATATATATACTGCTACCTGCTTTTAGCAAGATTTATAGCAAGAATCTGGAGAAAATATGAGAGAAAAGGGATGTGAGAAATTTGCAGTTTGGCCAGTGAAGAAGGATGCATGCAGTTTGAGCCAACTAGAGTATGGTTACTGGAAAGATTTACACCATTAAATAGGAGTACTTTGCACAAGGACAATAAGAAAGATGCTTTGATTGGATCTCAGAAATTGGCCAGACCTGATTCATTGCAAGTTCCTGGGCGTAAACATATAAACTCCTTTGAACTTTTAAAATAACCCTATGTCGCTCTGCTTACTAAGAGCATCTTAGAGATGTATATCCCTGATTTCAGTCATCCAGGAACTCGGAGGTTGCTGGTGCCATCCAACAAGGATGCTAAGCTTCTGCTAAAGCTAGGAGCTTGATATCATTCACATGGTTCTGGTTTTATAGGCATGTGGAATGTAAGAGTTGTGGATAATGGAGGCTTCTGCTCAGACCTCAGAAGACCTGGGAAGTCAAGAAAAAATATGTGTGTAGCAAAGTTACAATCCCTGTGAGGAGTCCCTGAGAAGGCAATGCACTAAACTGTGAGAAAGAAACCAAATATGCAACAGAGACCTCAGGCAGTTGGAGATGCCAAGAACATGGAAAATTAGTCAAGGAACACAAGCATCAGGCAAAACCATTGCAGGAGAGAGGCTATGTGTGCGTCAAACAGAAAAACCATCGTAGTGAGGCTGACAAAGCCCTGTGAAGCTCATATCTTGACACCTCTCCCCAGATGCTGCTGCTACAGGGTTTAATTTTTACCTTGCTTGGGATTTGGTCTTACCTTGGTGTAGTTTTTTTCTATTTCTTCATTTCTCCCTTTTGAATGAGAATGTTTGTCTTGTGCCATTGTATATTGGAATTTTTTTTTTTAAATTTTTACTAGGACTCACAGCTAAGAGGCTAAGAGTTTGCCTTGAGTCTCAAATGAGACTTTGGTCTTGGGCTTTAAAGCCAGGCTGAAACTGCTAAAACTTTGGCAACCTTTGAAGATGGACTAAATTCATTTTGTATAATAAGGACATGAACCTTTTGGGATCTGAAGAATATTGTTATGTGTCTCATGTGTTCAGAGGTAAGACTTTGAAAGGTAATTGGATCATGGGGGCGCTATTCGCATCAGTGAATTCATGCATTGATGAATTCAAAATTGAATGAATGCATTGTTGGAGGTGGAGCAAATTGGAGGAGGTGAATCACTGCAGTACGATCTGGAAGGATGGATTTTTTTCCCTGTTTCCTCTTTTCTCTTTCTCTGTTTCCTGATTTTCATGGTTGGGCAGATGTCCTGAGCCACGGCATTTCTGCCAAGTCATCTGAATCCTCTGAAAACATGGACAAAAACAAAAACAATAACAACCGCTCTTCTCCTTAAATTACAGGTTTCAGTTATTTTGTTCCAGTGACTGAGTAATCACTAATAAAAAAAAAAAGTATGTATGTTACATGGAAATATTATGACACTTTACATAAGAAAATTGAGTGTGCATATATTTTTGTTTCCTGGATTCAAGCCCCCTAAAATATTGACACATGCCACACACACACACACACACACACTAACGTGCACACATGCAGTTTGTATATCTTTATTGATACATGCAATTATCCATTATTACCCAATACTTGGATCATTTTTGCCTATAATTTGGTCTGATTATTTTGATGAAAAAGATACCACAATCCCTATAATATCTTGTAGATTTTCAGATTCTCTTTGAATATCTTACAGAGCTCTCTCTGTTTGCTTTTGAATGATGCAGTCCACTTTCTAATGAACTCTATCTATTATATCTTCTTGGACAATTCATTCTTTGACATATTTTTAATGATTCTTTTTGTCCATTAGACACAGCAATTTAATTTCTAGTTTCTACTCTTTTCAGGTAATGGCATCACTTCTACTTTCTAAGAGCAGCTGTCAAGTGTATTTTTATTTTTCTCTTTATTTACAATCTTTCCTATTAATTAGTTGTATATGTTGTAGTCATTCCATGTATATTCAGGCTATAAAACAATATGAAAAATCTGGCTTACAACTAATTTACCCATAGCCTTTATAATTACTGAAGTTAAACCATTTTTATTTATTTTATTGCTTTATTGATTTTTCCTCTAACTTCTATTAAACTAACCCAGTTGTTAAATTCAGTAAATTATCTTTGTCTTTCTCTACCAAAATGAAAAATATTCTTGTTATTATTTTTATATAAAATTAATTTAGAATTATGTCTGATATTAATTGGTTTTATCACAGACCACCGATTCTCTTATCTCGTTCTCTTAGATTTGATTTATATTACTTTTCTTGCAGCAAACTATGTTTTCAGAAAGGAGGGCCAGGGATTTAGCTCAATAGCATAAGCACCTGCCTGGCAAATATGACATTAAGAGCTCCATGCTCAGTACCAAAAAAAAAAAAAAAAAAAAGTAAAAGACACAGAAAGGACTTAGTCATAAGAGACATTGAGCTTCTACATAAACTAAATTAACTTTATTTGTTCTCATAGTTGCATACTCATTAGACTAACTATCAAGTTTTAAATTTAACACTCTTCTTCTTCAGAAATTGGAAGATTTGCTCATTACATTAAATATTTCTCTCCTCAAACTGAAACATGAATTGATTCCTTTCTTTACATGTGACATACTTTATTCTTTGAAAGTATCAGCACTTCTATCTTATCTGTCCAGTTCTTAAATGTCATTAACATGTATTTGTATTTGAATCTATTTTTATTAATTTTGTTCAGGTCTTAGTTGTTCAAGTAAAATTTTGGACACATATACTTGGTTGATTGGTTATACACTTCACTCTCTTCTCTCTGACTCTTGTTTGGAACCTGGAATCCTACAAGATAGTTATTATTGCATATAAACAAAGAGAATTTTATCCACATATATTATATGTAGATGAAGATATATTTTTCTCTGGTTTCTTGGCATTTTTTTCCTCAGTATTATGTCCATTCTGTTTTCCATAGATACACACATATAATCCCATGTTTTCATATATATAAAGAACTTTTGTAGTCAGTTTTTAAATTAATTTTAACTTTGCCCCAAATATATTATCCTGTCTTATCTCTATTATTATTATATTAGAATATGTTAATCCCTTATTGAATCTGTTTTATCATGATTTTGTTTTAAAATTGATTCTGGTAGTAAGATCCAAAGTGTACAATAGATATTGTAATAATGAAAGGTTAACAAAGTGCTCAAAAAGAAAGAACAACTGGGATGGGGAAAGGAGAAAAGGAAGAAAGGAAAAGATTATATGTATGTAGGTATACATATATAAATGTATGTATGTATATGTATATAAAACAGATAACTATACTACTAATCTATGTTAGTTCATCAAAAAGAACAGTTTGTGCTGTCATTGTTTGTTTGATCATTTTTATGCCTAGATCTTGTAACCTGAACAACTACTTCTAACTACTTCTACTTCTAAGATAACAATATGCAATATATTAACTAATGTTAATTTCCTGCTATTTTCCTTGAAATTCTGTATCATTTCTATTCTTTTTTCTGTTTTGCTTTTTAAAATAAAAAATATTGATTCTGGTGTCTTCATTTCATGGCCTGGACTTACTATGAATATTTGCTAAATCCCAGTTGTCCATTTATACTTCTGCAGAAGTCTTAGATTGAAGGTTTTAATTTTTTATCCCAAATAAGAATTCTTGTTTGATTGAAGAATACAAACCTTACTAATAATAGCTTTACTCTTGGCTGTTCAAAGAAAGTTTGACATCTGTGGTATAGGAAGTATGAGTAGCTCATTAATAGAGGTATCACTTTCATCCCGTCTAGGAGAGTTCCTGAACCAATATTTGCTATTTTTGGACAGAGCCCTCATGTGCAAAGTAGTAAGCACAGCTTTATTTTGGAAGCAGTAGCAAAAACCAATATTCACTTTATTTTATTTGCTCCTCTACAATTTTTGCTGATATGTTTTTCTTTGTTTTTCAATACCTTGTCTTAGCTTCAATCCAATTCTTTAGAAATTATACCTTGAGGTTTAGTAAAGAATAAAATATTTCTGATGTTGTTCACTGTTACGGCTTATATCTAGATATTCCCCCAAAGCCTCAAAAGGTCATAGGTGGGGTTTTTTGGAGGTGGTTGGATCTAAGGTGTATACTGCTGAGACCAAGGATTTTAAGACTGGGATTGATTCATGGTGCAATGCTAGGATTAAGGCTACCCCAACCTGGGTGTGAGTGTGTAGCCTGGATAAGATACAAGGGACAGAAAGACGGTCACTCCTTGTCACTTGTTGTTTGCTGCTTGCTGTCTTACTGTCTTCTGTCTCCTGCAAGCCATGAACCGTTTTTCCTCTGTGATGCCTCCTGCCTTGGAGCCAGTCAACTATGAATTGAAACTTCTACAAACTGTAAGCCAAATAAGGCTTTCCTCCTTTAATTTTGGATGTCAGGTATTTTGCAACAGCAATGAGAAAAGTAACTAAACAATCATCTACTATAGGTAGATCATGGGACAAATTCTCGCATATAATATTTCTGAATGCACAACTTACATTACTCAGATGACTCCTGTGCTCATACTTTTTGCAGAAGTCTAGATTCAGTATTTTAATTTTCTTCTACCTTCTGTCTATGAGGAAAACTACTTTCTTTTGCCTGCTTTTTTTTTTCTTTATTTGTTTTGTGCTGAAATTTAACTTATTTGATCCTTGGAAGATTACATCTCTGTTTTTTGTCTTAAAAGCTCCAGTTTGCTGGATAATAGGAGAAGTAGGTATGGGCTGCATTCACCAACATGATTCAGATTCCCCCAGAGCAGCATCTCCTCACACAGCACTTTTTGCTCTTCACCTCAAGACTGTGTTAAAAGATAGCTTCTTTCATTTTTGAAGAGTTCCAATCATCAGAAACTACCATGAAAAGAATAATGATTCCGGGATACTGAAAGATTGGGGCAGAAATCTACTGATAACATTCATTTTATCCCTCTACCTTTTCATTTAGAAGCATTCTCTTTCATCTTTTAACAATACAGATGCTTTGAAGGATCTTGCCTTTTCTTTATAGATCAGAGGGAAGCTCTTCAAATTGAGAAATGTGGCAATGAAAAGTTCACCTTTCTTTATTCTTGTTATATTTAGAAGAAGCCAACATGTGTGAGAAAATGTGCAAAGAAAATTAAGTAGCATCACAGAATGAAAAATAGAACACTCTTTCTTTCTTAGTTCATGTACATTTGAAACCAAATGGCTACTGAAGTTCACAATTTCTAGAAATCTACATAAATAAACATTTAGATAATTTGCGGACCAACCCCAGCCTTTCTCTTTAATGAGTGAGCAGTTTTCAGACATTCATTTGTGAGATTCAAGGAATTTCCCTCTCAAAAAGCTAGATATCGACTCAGTGGTGCAAATGTATGCAGCATCATAGAATGCAAACTTCTTTGGTGGTAACTTGTGCAATAAGCAAGCGTTTAAAGTGACTCTAAACTCCCATAATCAAGGTAAGATTGGCTAAAAGTACAGAACAGAGAACACAGAAACTCTCTTCCCAGGTCTACATCACTTTCAGTGGATATCACTGGCAGGATATGGAAGGATCATCTGTCAGGTAACTAAAGGAGGGGATGAATAGGCATCTATTGTTTTGGAAGACTTTCCTGGTGATTCTTATTTGCTTCCTTTTCAATCTCCTAACATGCTCTATAGATACTTAGACTGTAGTTATTTGTTTGTTTTCTTTCTTTCTTTCTTTTTTAACTTCTTAAAGTATGTTCTGCTGTCAATTGTTTTGGAAAACATATCATTGAGATTTATTTCTTACTAAAAATCTGAATGTGTCTACATGACAATATTACACTATTATGCACCTTAATTGGTTAATGAATATGTGACTTACACATATATGGAATTGCCGATTAACAATCCCTCATTGTTTTGAGCTAAGTTTTATTTCCTAGTAATGCTATTTGCACATGTTCATTTCAGAGCTTGAGCATGAAGTAACTAAAACTTGCCTTCAAATCATTCCTGCTGGGTTTGGAGATAGAGCATTACAATGAAATGTACTCTCATTCTTTCCAGAGAACTACAAAGCCACAGAAACAGCAAAGCTGTTTTATGGCAGTCTTTTATAGTTTTTCTTAGGCTAAAGAAACATAGTGGAATAATCATTTTTTTAAAAAGACTGTTGCCTTAATGAATGTCCTTTGTATATCCAAGCACTCACTTAAGTAAATGGCAAGAGTACAGTCCCAATAATTCATTCTTTGAAAATACTTACCAAATAATACTATTACAGAATTCAAGACTATAAGTCAGATTTTTTTTCTATAGAATAGCTACTAAAACAATGGAATGCAACAATCTCTTGGTATCCTTGTTTTTGTTTTTAGTGTTACTATCTAAAAGATCACATGATTATAGATTAAAAATGAAATATTAATATAATTTCTTAGATCTAGCTAAGTTATACAGAATCATCCTTGACACATAAGCATACTATTCTAGTTCACAAAAATACTTTTTTAAAATACACCAAAGTCTTTCATTGTTCAATATAACAAGTATTCCTTTCTTTTCTTCCTTCAAATGAAGACATAAGTATTGTTTTATGCTGTATTGATCGAACAGTGAAATGGGCCAAGGCAGGTGAAAATTATCAATTATTACCATAGAGCATACAGAAGAGTAAAACTATGATGCTCAGGAAAAATAAATTCAGCTACATAAAGTATTTCAAGTACAGTTCACGTATAATCTTGAATGACGAATTAGGTAGTCTATTTTATTTTATTTATTTATTATTATTACTATTATTATTATTTTTTTTTTTTTGGTACAGGGAATCAACCTCATGACTTGCACTTTCCAGGCAGGTGCTTGTGCCACTGAACTACATCGCCAGCTCTTATGTAGGCAATTTCAATTGACCAGGTGTCTTGGTTACTTTTCTTTTGTTGTTGCAACAAAATATCAGACACCCAAAATAAAGAAAGGAAAGGTTTATTTAGTTCACAGTTTGTGGAGGTTTCAGTCCATCATCAGCTGGCTTCAAGGTAAGGTGACATGGCACAGGGGCAAGAGTTCAAGGCAGCAGAAAACAGCAAAAGCAACAAGAGCAAAAGGGAGAGAAAATCTCTTTTCCTCCCTCCTATTGTAAGCAGACTACCCCCACTCAGGGGGGATGTAGCACTCACACCATCTCGTACCATCCTCTTGTACAGGTTGAGGATGTTTACAAACTGATGATCCTGGCCCCTTGCTGAGTGTCTTACTTAAGCTGCTAAACTTCTCAAGTTGACACAGTGTATCAACCACTGTACCATGCTTTCTACAATTACCATGATTTCACTACAAGTGTCCTGATAACTATCCATTTACAAATTATATTGCATTTTTGTGTGGTCAGTTTCTTGCAGCAAAAGAACTAAATAATTCTGGAGCTAATGTTTTAAAATAATTGTTAATACATATTTATCAGGCACATGATTCTTATTAGTTGTATATATAGCATAAAGCTTACTAACTGTCTTCTACATTTATCATGTTTATTCTATATCATATAATTTTCATTTATATATTTTCAAGTATTGTTTACTATAATTTAAATGTGATTCATAGAATTAGTAAATATATTTTATATTTAAAGTCACTTGATATCTGGATATGTGAACCAAAAATAAAATAAATGCAAACTATAAGTGAACTATAAATCTTAGGTAAAAGTGTAAAAGTAGCATGTTCAGTGGAATACGATTAATAAAACATGCTTCCCAGCTACTTACTATAAATATATGGCATATGTATATATGAATATACTTATTTATATAAACACACATACATATGCACGTACAGAACCAAATTAAAATCATAGAACTTATAGCCTTCAAAACCAAATCAAAATTTTAGAATTTATACCCTTTGTAAACATAAAATAATTTAAACTAAAAAATAAAATCACTTTATTAAAGAAATATTAAGTGAGAGATGAGCTCATTGGTTATTTTTAAATATTTACATAGTAATGGCAAGACTACAGGTACCCTAACATTTGAGATAACTGTTGTGAGACCAAATTGAACACCACGATATATTCTCAAAAACAAAACAAAAAATAATTGCTCAAATCAAAAGAAAGTTACATTCTTCAGTATAAACCAAAATTCATTTTTGGAATCTTTATCAAGACATCCTGGCTAACATGAGAATCTGCTGAAGCCACAATTCAGTTTCAATATGTAGAATTACTTCTCTTTAATGTCATCAAAGTTACACTGTTTATCTCTCCATTGACTATAGACATGCCTTTAAAATTGGCAGCATTCTGGATGTTCACAAGAACAGAATTTGAAGAAATAAAACGAAAGGGAACACAAATCTTACCTGGTCAAAATAAAGGGAATAACGTTATTTTAACAATTCCTTTTAGAGACAGTAAGCCTAAAGCATTGCAAAAACAATTTGCAATATTTTAGAACTTTTTGAAAGCCTCAAAAGTATAGAAAACAATGATAAATATCAAATTGTTATCAGTTGACAGTTGAATTCACATTCACTGCCTATTGTATAACAGTAAAGATAACTGGTATTAATACATTATTCAAAAGGTATTTGTTGAAACCTTTTTATACTCGTGCTGAAGAAGACAATAAATGAACTACCCATGGCGTGTACCATGGTTTTGACCCTCCAGCAATCTGAAGTCAAATAAGAAAAGAAAGGATGTTAGGAGACAGACAGGCAGAAAGGATGTTAGGAGACAGACAGACAAAAAGTTCTAACACACACACACACACACACACACATACTTTTGAGGCTTTCACAAAGTTCACACACACACACACACACACACATACACATACACAAAAGTTTTAAATTGGCAAACTCTTCCCAGTCACTTTAAAAAAAAAAAAACATTTTTTTTTAAGTTTGGAGAACTCATTTTGAACCAGTAATTCCATTTCCAGAAATTTCTAGAAACTCCTATCAAGGAAATGATCAGGTGTGATGTCAAAGAGCCTTTGCTATAGTTTCAATAATTCTGTTTTAAAATCTAATCTTAAAGCGTTCAAAAGTCAAATACTTGCAGATCGAAAAAATATAGGGCAAGCTGGGGATAAACTATTATGCAACATTTAAAACAGCATTTGGAAAAAAATTTCTCTCAATACTCTGGAATTTTCTCCTTCTTTTTCTCAGTAATCATCCAAAAGACTTCTAATAATTACACAGTTATCTTAGAAAGAAACTAAAGTGTCTAGAGCAATTGACTCCTGTTACCAAATTCTTTGATTTGGCTTAAAAAAGATTTCCTCATATTTAAAATGTCTAGATTCTTTATATCAAAGCTGGTGCTATCACATAAGCAAAAGTTCAGTCATTTCTAAACAATTCCCTCATACAGGTTATGTCATAGACAGACTTTTTGTATTGTTTTGTTTGCAGTGATTTCTTTGTAAGTTATGGTAAGTCTTTTATGTTCTCAAACTTTAATTGGTTATCTTTAGCAAAATAAATTTAAGAAACCACACCCCTGAGTCAATTTATATGTTCTGAGTTTAATTTCTTGTTACACTGCCAGTTTCATAATGCTACATCCATAAATTTTTGTAGCATCTGGGCTTCAATGCTTGTGCTATGTGATTGTAACTATTCAAGAGTCCATCAGTTGATGTGGGTAGCTGGTTACCTCTCATAGAGGAAGATTTAGGCAGGACTGAGCAGAACAGACCTGCCTATAACCTACTGTTGTGGAATGATTAAAGGGATGGATATTGAAATTTGTGGGTATATTCAATATTAGAAGGAATCCTTATCAATGCATTAAATGAATGGCTACAAATCAGAAGATATCTAGGTGCTAGATCTTAGAAGACTGAGATCTCATATTTACCTTGTTGTGCTTATAATGGAACATAAAACATTTGAAGTAATGTAAGAAAAAAAAATTAAAGTAAAAACATTCTTAATTCCATACTAGAGGACTCTGTGGATATGTGTGCATGTGTGCATGTGTGTGTATGAGTGTGTAAGAGGCAGAGAAAGAGATTTAAGCAAACTATAATGATCATGTTAAACATCAGAGGAAGAAAAAAAAATCTCTTTTCACGCACAAGAAGACATCCTTGTCTGAAAAAAACTGGCAGAGTTCAACAGTGGAAATTGTAGTAATTATCCAAGTCTATGAAGATTTGAGGAATCACTGACTTATCTGTGAAAATTGTGCTTCAACACAGCTAAGTGTGACACGTGGCAAGATCTCTTTCCTGCAGCCTGTGCCTGCCTGCCTGGTGTGGCCCTCCTATCAGTAGCAGCACCAAGCTACCAGCTCTGCAGCCCGCAGTAGAAGCAGGTGATGCACCTGTACCAGGGCCCCAGACCTTTCCAGCCACAGTAAGGAAAGTAAAGTCTGCGAAGCACAGCACCTAGGCTTCTTCTGGAGTTTCCCCCCACTTCCTAACAAAGGACGGCACAGATGCAAATGGATCTTCCTGCAGTTGTGGGAGCAGTTGCCGCACTGGGCACAGTAACAATGGCTCAGGCCTTGGCGAAGTGTCCACCTCGGGTTTGCTAGAGCTAGCAGTGGCTACCAAGTGCTCTCCTTAGTGGTGAAGCCAGCAGGGACTGCAGTCCTGTGTCAAAGCGTCGCTGTGACTCCCGCATGTTCTGGCAAAGCCATCCAGCATAGTTCATAAATACCTGTCTCACTCTGGGATTTTTGGGTTATTAAAAGCTATATTTATATCAGGAAGTATAGAAAAAACTGATTTGCGTGCTGAAATCACAGGTAGGAATTTGAAATTTGTAGTTTGTGGAGGCAGTTTATTTTGGCAAACATGAGTTATGTTTCTGCACCAAGTATTAAAGTAATCCGAGATGGTTTACTTGGCAATTGGTTCTAAAAGCAGCGAGAATGAGGAAACGTCTCGCGCACATTTCTCTGCCTCCCTCTTTCAGGTGTCTCGATGGCCAAAGCAAGGACAATCAACCTCTGGATGAAAAGTGCTGCAAATTTTGAGATGACTTTTGCATTCTACCACGAAGAGTGTTCCAATTTCTGAATGCTTTAGAAATTAAAACATCCTCCACACACACACACACACACATGCAAAACACGACCCATAAAAGTGATCATATTTAGTTTCTTTCCAACAGCTTAGCCCTGTGCTCGAAATAACGACACATTCTGAAGGACCATTCAACTAAGAACATTTTTGCAGTCCAATTTAAAATTTTCTGCTTTACACCAAATTGTAAATGCACCATTTTTGAAGCCCTTTTAGTGTTCCAGTAACTGTCTTTAGAGCACTTTATATGGTATCTTATCATGAATTCTACTTAATGAGGGATGTCATTAGAAAATCATTCTTTTAACAGTGTCATGTGTCCACAGATGTCAGAGAATATGAATTCTGGACTCTACCTAGCTCCTCTCCAAAGTCATATGCCAGCCTTAGAAAAATGCACAACTCATATTCTGTGATTCATCATGATTATGGCTAATTATTTACAGTTTTGCAACTAGGAAAAACATTCGTTCAGTTTCAAAAAGATGTGCACCTGGTAAAAAGAATAACAGATCAAATTACAAATTTTTTGATCTATCTCTGCCTCTCTATCTCTCTCTATATACATATATATAAACATATGTGCATATATATACATTACATTGAATTTAGAATATACTCTATATTTCACCTTTACCTTAATCTCTTTGCAGTTTTAAGAAACAACATCAAATAAAATATTTTCACATAATTTTACATGTTCTATGAACTATCATTTTAATTGACTATAATAATCAAATTTCCTATAATCTTTACAAAACAAGGTATTTCAAATCTTTTCCATATTTGAATCAGAAAGTTTCAAATTTATAAATATGTATGTAAATATATTTTTTTAAAGTAATCTATTTGTATTTATGGAAAACAGTCTTATAAAGTTAGAATTTTCATTTAAGTTTTAATTAACATTGAAACAATGAGGCTGTTTGATAGGATGTGGAATAGAAGGACAATTGACTTTTCAAACTTTTGGCACAGGCAGTATAACCCTGTTTCTCGGTATTCAAGAGATGCAGACCTCTGGGGAAAACACCTGTGACTTTCCTGCAGTGCATAAATCCCATTTCTGAAACACTGCAGGATATCATTGTCGTAAATAAGAAAAAATTGGCAACAAATGAAAAATCTCATTGCACAATGAAACCTTACATGAGTGTTCTCTTTTTGAAAAGGAAGTTGAGAGGATAGGCTAAAGAACTGAGAAAAAGTGGCACTGATGTCTTTAAGTGTGTTGGTAAGAAAAGTTACATAGTTAGGGACATTTTAGGTTGCCTAACTCTGGTGTCTGACTAATTCATATGAACAGAAACAGTCCTGGTGGAGCACGATCTCTAAGGAAGAATGCCAACGACAGTGAGGACTCTCAGAATAATACGGGAGCTGTAATAAAACTGTATTTTCCTGTATGGTTATTAAACTGGATTACTGAATGGAATTACTTCTTACCAAAACCAAAGGTGGTTTTCTAATTCAAATGAGGTCTTTGCCAGAAAACACACACACACACACACACACACACACACACACACACACACAATGGGGAAACTTTGGACGTCTTATAAAGAATGATCTAGGTACTATTATCCTAAAAATTAAATTCTTAGACCCCATAAATGTGATACAATGAAAACTGGCTTTTACAATGCTTCTGCTCTTCTGTTGCTTTTGTTGCATTTTATCATCATGGCTCAGTTATTCGTTTCTGTCTCCATATACTCAGCCTGTGTCACTCTTGTCTCTTTCTTTCAGCCTGGGTACTGTAAAATTCTGTGTCATTGTCTTTCTAATTCATGAATCAGCATTAATAATTAGGGAACTTCCTAACTCCAGTACAGAGACCTATGCGATTATATTTGAGTGTGTGTCTATGTGCATGTGTATGTGCTCTGTGGGTCTACATGTGGGAAGTACTGTGTAGAGAATTAACTGAATATGCTATTTAGTTTGCTGCTTGCTAACCAAAGCCAACACTGGTGTCTCTTACATCCTTACTGCAATAGTACCTGCAATTGCTACAATTTGGAGAAAAGAACATTTACAGAAACTTTTAGCTTTGTTGTGGAAAAATAGTATGTGCTGTATAGTACCTAGAAAATTTCTACACTACTTGCTTTGTAATTAGCCTCGTCTTCCAAACAGCATCTGCCTGAGTTACCAGGGTAACCACTCTCCAACCAGGAATACTTCTCTGAGGTTTTGCTGTTTAATAGTTTTAGATCCACTCCATTTTGATTACAAGCACACCAAATCTATATACACTCGACTTCTCAGAAGAATAAGAACATTTTTAATTTCCCTTCTTTCTGCTGTTATAGAGAAACTTGAGGGATGGATGGGTGTACTTTGGCAAACAAATCTTTACAGGACACACTGATGTGTAGGCAATAGTCAGGTGTTGAAAATAACACAAACAAGTTTAAACCCAGGTGAAATTGATGCTGTCCAACCTGACCTATATAGGATAATGACAAGGTTCCCTGGTCTGGAGTTGAAAAGATGGGAACAGACTTTCTCTCCAACAAACACTAGCTGTATAGTCTCAAGCAGACTGCATTTCCTGTTCACCTGCCTTCAAACTATGGTGCATACGTTTAATGTAGACAAGGAAGGGTCTCTGTTTGTCATCCCATTTGATGCTGATCAGTAAGAAAAGGAAGAAAGAGAGAGCAGGACATATCAAGAAGGTGAGCTGATTTATATAAGAAAGGCCAGGAGGGACCCAAGGAAAAGCAAAATAGAAAAGATCTGAAAGGGGATGGAAGGGAGCTGAGGGCCAGAGAGAAAGGTGTGGGGAGTGGGACTGAGCTTTGTGGTGGGAATTTCTAGAAAGCCATCTCAGGATGGAGTTCTTCAAACCAACTTGCAGATGAGATCAAAGAAGCAGAGGAGTGCTACAGGAGTCAACAACCACGGAAATAAAGTGACGTGGGGCACAGAAAAGCTGAGCTGGAAAAGAGTGACAAGGGAGGCACGCAGCCCGCGGGACCCTGCGAAGCCGGGATGAGCTATCCGAGTTGTCCTAAGTTAAGGTGGTGAGATCAGGCTTTGCTAGCACTATTTGAGCAGCTACTGGATGCTAGCTAACCTTGAAAGGGAGCACGACCCTCACAGGGAACCCTCTTTAACCCAGGGAATCCTAGATGTTCTCTTAGTACTCTGCTGGCAGCTTCCCCAGCTGCTGTGCAAGTCTTTCATTCCTGAAAGGGGAATCTGGGCATCAGGACCCCGCAGGGGCCTCTGCAGAAGCAAAGCAATGAGAGAGATAGGGTCAGTGAGGATATTGGAGTGAAGGTGAAATGTCTAGAATCAGAGGGACATTTCAGCATAGTTCACTATCCCGCCTCTCTACCATTGTGCAGATTACACCAATACTTTCACATTTTTTCCCACTGGCCATTTTCTTCATGAACTGTTGGGTAAGCACCATAGATCTTCAGATGTTTCTCTCCATAGAGACAGCAAACCATTGATTTCAGTGCAAATACTTATGTGTGCTGTATATGTGTTGTTCGTAGTCACATTAAATGACTTTTTCTTAACATTCCAATTCCTCTGCATACTTTTTCACATTTAAAAAAAATCTTTTTGTATTTTTTTAAATGAAAATCTAAAACATTGCTATGGAGAAGTTAACTGTAGCAAGAGGTTAAAGACCTAGATACTAGATCTAGTTCGTTTATGTCAAAGTCACAGATTTACTTTGTGAAAGATTTACAGCATGACCTTGAGAAAGTTTCTTAACCTTTTGGGACATTTATTTTCTTATTAATATGGAAATAGTAATAATACTCCATCAAGTTGCAATAGGAATTAAATAAAAGAATATTCAGAACAATGGCCCATAATAGATGTTCTTACAGCATTTGCTATTACTGTGATACTAGATAGTACAAAGCTATATTGAAAGCTTGAATTGTTGTGTGATCTCCAATTTTCTAGCTGAAGCTTCAGCTTATTTCACTAGTTGCAAAAATCAGTTTCTAGTGCTACTTTTTCAGCTAGTAAACCTGACAAATGAAGTAGATCTATACATTACCCTTTCCAAATTTGCTAAATAAGCTATTATATTGATTGGAATTTTAACTCTGTGAATTAAAACTCAGTATTTTTCTTTATGAATACAGTTCTCATAGTGTAAATTTTCTGTTTCACACTTTCTCATTCTGAACTTTTTCAAGTCTTCTAATACTTTATAGAACTGAATTTAAACTTACCCATCTTAACATTTGAGATTATTCAAATTTATTTCTCAATGTCAATTTGTAGCTTCATGTTCTGCTATGCGCTTTCAAAACTGCTACACTCTTTTTCTTCTGTTCTTTTTCTGTTATTTTCTTCCCAACCCTTTTCTCATTTATTTCCAAGGCCCAAATCCTGTCTACTCTTAATAATAGTCCATACCTATTAACACTTTTCTCAGTAATCCTCCCAGTCTTCTAACACCAAAAATAACCACTTCTGCCTCTGAAATCAGTCAATGAGTTAAGAAGTTTTAATAGCCTTCTTTACTTTCTACCTGAGATTGTGGTAGTGATAATAACAAGCAAGCCTATTTTCAGTACTAAACTTTTCTGTACTAAAAATGTATCTCTTTAGCCCAGTTCCCTCCTAAGTTAGTAAAAAACTGTTTTGGATAATTAAATGGAGAGTGAAGAAGTGCAAAAATGCGGTACAGACAGACTTCTAGCAGTGTGAGCAAATGTTTGCTCGTTGGGATTTTGTACACCACTCAGTTTTCTCGTGTCCTGACATTTGTCCTCTTGATCTGAGCTCTCCTAACATCAAATCCAATCTAAACTTCTATTCTCCAACTAACCAAGGGCTCTGCTATTTGTTTCAAATATTTCTAAAGCATGAATGCAGACTGCAGGAAGTCTCAGTGCTCGGTGATGATTAATATTGTGTCCAATTGCTGTAGCCACAGGGTATCCGGACCTTTGGTTAAGCAGCGTGGGAGTGCGCATCTGTGAGGTGTTTGTGATGAGATTAACACTACATTCAGTGTCCTGAGCAGTGTAGACTGAGCTTCCTGATGTGTGTGTGTGTGTCATACAATTAGTTGCAGATCTGAAAGAAAAAAAAAACTTGTTATTCCCGAGAGTAAGACAATCAATCACCCCGGACCGGTTCCCTTAAACTGGATCAGTCTCCTGGCCTTTCCACTCAGACTGAGACATTGGCTCCTCCTTGATTTCGAGGCTACCACTTTGGATACCACCACCTGTCCTGCTTCTCAGGTCAGGAACTACGCATTGGTTGGCGTGCTGACTGCAGACTGGTCAGCTTCCATGGCTGTTTGTCTGCAGGACATGAACACTCACTCCTAGGACTTACGGGCATAAAAAGAGCAGCTGGCACTTTTAACTGCCCTTCTGTTTGGTGGAGGGAAATGTATTCTGCCTTATATTTGCATTCTACCCTGATTTTGCCTCATTTTTCTTAACGGTTTTAAGATTCCTAACATTTTATCTTCAATAAAAAATAAACCTGTTCCTTGCAAAGAGTATATAAATATGTACGTGGGGGAGAGATTCATCATACAATACAGGTGCAAGTTCACATACATAGGCTTTTTTTTTAATCATTAATACCGATCTAACATGGCCTGACATTTTGAGATTTTTTTTTCCTTTTCAAGTATACCTACTTCCTGATTTCTCTTAGGTCACTCTGTCTCTCTCAATAGCACTGTGGGCTTAACCCAGTTAATTAATGATGAGTATCAGTTCCCCAAGTGGTGTGAGTCAGATACCTCCTATGTAAAGCCCCAGATGCATCCCCTTTTACAATATGTGTACTCTAGGGTGTCACAGGTCTTGCAAGCAATTGTCAGTTTTTCCAGCACCGCTTGAGAAATTCAGTTTGATAAACAGCATGTTTGTTTCATCATCATGTACTGCCCAAGAGAGAATTTATCAAGTCTCTTGTGCAAAAAATGGGAATAATATTAAAGTAATGGCACTATTAAAGCAGAAAAAAGGGTACAAGAATACAAATTAATTTTGGATAGTAAATTAATTTGATATAAAGTTCTTAAATTCATCAGTCTATGCAAATGAATAATTCTAGATGGTCTAATTTGAAATAAAAGTGGTACCACTACTTTGCTAAAATATTTAAGAATATGAAAAATCTGACAAACTGCTAACAGAAAAAAAAATAAGTTAAAGGAAGTATCATTCTTTTAATATTGAATGATTAAAATAAATTAACTCCTAAGATTGCAGTTTATTTCCTGATGAGGTACTATACTTCAATATTGATTTTAATAAAGCATCATATATTTTATCTCATACGATCATTAACATGCCCTTACGGGATCATTTTTTATTGTGCCCATTTCAAAATGAGTAAACTATTTTGAGGAGTTGAGTGACTTGAGGTCACAGGGTAATTCTCACAGGAACTTCACTTTTAAATTTCTTTTAAAGATCATTAGCTACCCAGATGTAAGACAAATTGCAAACGTGAAGAATAAGTGTCTGCTTACATTAGATGACTTTATGTATCTACTTGGAAAGAAAAGGGAGCCAACATTCTTCAAAACCATGTAAGAGGCAGTGGGCTCAGTGCCTCGTGTTTATGTTTTGTGACTGGGAGAAACTGTACAATGTAATGTTTGTAACAGCATTAATACTTGTAGTTCCTTTCTTCCTTTCAGAAGTATTACTTTTTCAGATTGAAGTAAATATTCAGATAGGTATAATGTCAGTACTTTGAAAAAACAGGGTCAATTATTTCTTTGTCCTTAGTTTATTATACCAGGTTTAGTGGGTGGAATAGTACCAGTCCAAAATTCATATCCGGGGCTGGGGATTTAGCTCAGTGGCATTAGCACCTGCCTGGTAAGCACAAGGCTGTGAGTTCGATCACTGGTACCAAAATAAATAAATAAATAAATAAATAAATAAATAAATAAAATGCCAAGAAGCATTTCTGATAGCAAAGTTCATATCCATCCAAAACTTCAGATGTGATTTTTCTTGGAATTAGGGTCTTTTAAACATAAGCAAGGTAACAAACTTAAATCATATTAGATCAGAGTTAGCCCTAAATTCAACTATAGTGTCCTTATGGGAGATAGAAAACAATACAGGGTAACCCAGGAAAAAGGTGAATGGGGAGGCAACACGACAGAGACTGGCTTTATGGTGCCAAAGCTGAGAAAGCTGGGAGCCACCACAAACCGGAAGTAACAAGCAAGCATTTCCTCCCTGTGTCTTCAGAGAGGATGTGGCCCTGCTGAATGTGAGTTCTGGCCCCCAGACCTGTAGGAAGATAAATTCTTGTTGATTTAAATCATCTAATTTGTAGTCATTTCTTATGCTAGCCCTAGAAAATTAAGGAAAATAACAACAAAATGTCATTAATAGAGTGTTCCTAGCTGTAGCTAGTCATGATATTTGCAAAGGGAAACAAAATCCAATAAATATCTGACACACCTCTGCATCAAAAATACACTAAAATTCCAGCTCAAACTTCATAATATGAGGGAGAGATTAATGAAACAACAAAAACAATAAGCTATTATTGCATGGTCTTATCACCAGACAAAATTGTACTTATAGTTTATTTGCCTTCAGGAATATATGTTGACTTTTCTCATATTGCCTTAGAATAAGTCTCCCCATTTGACAAATAAATGCTACTTCCTAGAGTGCCTTTGTAATTTAATTTGGTAGGGAAACTAAACAGGAAGCCTCACCCATCCTCTGCCCCCACCCAAATGAAAAACCAACCCCTGAATATGAAATGTAAACTACCTCAAACAATCGCAAAAAAAAAGAAACAAAAACTACTTCAAACAAACACAAAGAAAAGAAACAAACGCATTTTTCAGTGTTTCTTTTTTCCTTCAGCAAACATAATGGTACATCGGAAGAAATTTAGGGGAAGCAGAGATACCACTAAATAAATAGGGCTTCCTGAAATTTTCAAAAAGGAAACTCCACATATATGAGTTTCTCAAAGGCTGGAGAAGTTAAGAGACTTCTCAAAATTTAATTGTTATTTAAAGATATAAGTTGTGTTAAGCAACTTCATTTTTCTCACGTACATGAAAATAAAGTTACATGATGAAGTATTGCTACTAGTCAGTGAGTGGGAATATCTGTATCTGAACAAGCAGAGAGAACAATACTGTGCATTGTATGTATTTAACGAATGCTGCTGTTTTGATTTTTCAAATATTTTTATAATAATTCAATAATTAAGGAGAATTAACAAATAGAAATTGATGTACATTGTCACTATTTAATGATGACCTGTAAGGTTTTATAGTGCTAGCCAGTGTAATGAGCTAAAAATGAAAAATACAAGAGGAGGTAAAACTTTATTTTTTGCAGGCAATATAGTTGTTTGATTGCAAATCATGTAGATAAATGAAAGTTGCTAAAAGTGAAATAAGCAAAAAGAAAATTAATAACATAGTAGGTGTTGAATTTTGCTGTGCCAAAATATATGAGTTTGTTAAATTCTTGAGCCTCTGAATGTATTATTTGCCCTTATCAGAAAGTGGGACATTTGCCAACACACTCAGTCTGTCTAAAATCAAGCTGGAGTAGAATGGAACCTTGACCTCCACAGGCAGAGTGGATGGGGGGACACAGGATGACAAGGAAAGCAGAAGCAACGCAGCTGTAGTCAAGGGACACCAATGCCGTTGGGTGCCACAGAGGGCTGGGCAGAGCCAAGGAGACACTCTGCTCATGGTTCCACTTGCATTTGCAAGCTGAGGAGAAGTCAGTGCCCTTAATTTGGTAAGTGGTAAACATATAAGTTTGTGGTGGGCATCTATTTTAGTAATACAAAATCAGAAATGAGTCATTAAAAAATAAAGGATGCTTGCTAGTGTAGCCACTATTCAAAATTATAAAATAAGTTCTATGCAATAAATACTATAATTAAAATTAATGTGATAATAACAATGGTAAAGACTAAATTGGAATTTATCAAATTATTATTACCTTGTATAGAAAACTCTACAAACCAACCATAATATCAAAATAAAATATTAAATCTAACAAAAGTTCAGAAAGTAAGGATTCAAGATTAATTTTCTGTCTTGCTTTTTTCTCCCTATGTATTATTTAATGTGTTATTTCTACAACACATAATATTAAATATACAATATATTCTATGGAGAAATTGATCAAGTGGTATATATTACACACAGAAATAGACTTATCTTTATAGGAGAATATGGTATGTTTTAAACATGATGCTTATATTGTAAGAAATTATGATATTCCAACTTCTAAAACAAATCATGACATTTCAAATAACAAATTATTAAAATAGAACTTATCGAATTGGTTTTTAAAAACCATAATCAGAGTCCTACTTCATCTCACACCTTAAAAATTCTGTTTGTTAAATAATTAACTAGAAGGACAAATTATAAATGCTTGCAGTCATGAGGAAATGAAAAGCAATCTAGTTTTTTTATTTAAAAAGTTGAAGTAGTTTAGTCACATTCTCAATTTTTAGCTACTTTTAGGCACAGAGAAGGCACATACTAAAGGGTAAGGCTGCCTGATCAGCAGTGGCTGGTAAGTATATCCACTGTCATTTGAACTCAAGTCAAGTCATGTCGTCCTCACAAGCTAACACGAAAGAGCTGGCCCCAGACCAAGAGCGTTTAGTCCAGTTTGTATAAAATATGTGTGCATATACATCCATGCAAATGTATACAAGTGGTGCTGACAGCAGTCGTAGTCAGTCACTGTTCTGCTACACTGAATTTGAGTGAGGGAGATAAAAAAGGGAGCAATAGAAATTGGATATACTCATGTAAGATTTTTCTGTTTTAAAAAAAATCATAATTCTCAAAATAACTAGCTTAGATACTGTTAACCTAAATTTTTGAATAGATTTTATTTCTCAGATTTTATAATGACATATTCTTTTCATAAATAATCTTTGGTTAACTGTCATAATGCTCAGTGGATTAGATTTTGTACTCTTTCTGTTTTATTAACCAGTTGACAGTCTCAGTAAAATCTGTAATTAAATGAGATATATTCATTAGTGAAATAATTTATTATAATCTACTTTACTAGTAAAAAGTTCTAAATATTGACTACCTAATCTATAACAAGCAATGGAGTCACAGAAAATGCCATGGTAGTTACAAGTTAAAACTATCTTCCAAAATCGTCACTTAGGAATAAAATATGTCAATTTTATGCCAGTTACCTTCAAACACCAAAGGTTTAAAACTACATGTGGCTTGAACTGGCGCGGTGTCATACCAAGGAATATGAGTTAGAAAGCAAACTTATCTGAAAAGCAGATTGTCTTCACAAAAAATCTTCAAATAACAACACCAGGAGAATTCATTCATAAATAGAGTAGACATCTGTTCTGGCTGTCTATTTCTTACAAATTACTCTTAATCATTTTTTCCCCTTATGTCTTTCTCTCTTTTTTTCTAAAAACACTTGAAAAATAGTGTATGTGGGGCTTGTGTGATTCTAAGCTTATCATTCCCTTTGCTACTCTCAACTCGTCTAGGTGAAGTAATTCTTAGCTCTCAGGTTTCTTCAGCCAGCAGCCCAGGGAAGAAATCAAATCACATCACTCCTTTCTTAAAAACCTTCATACCATTTTTGTCTTCTGATTTCTGAAATTCATTCCCTCACTCACTTAGTGCCAATTTAAAAAATACAGGTTTCAAAATCTATAAATGTATCAACTATCCTTGTGAAGAAAAATGATTATTAGCCTGGTGATGGATATAGCTCAAGTTTGAATGATTTTATAAACTGCAACTAATTAAAATGTTCTACCAGAAAGCAATTAATGAAATAAACAAATTTCTTAACTCATGTTGATATTGACAACACTTTATTGTATTTTCTGTCTAACCAGAGTATTGGGTGGTCAAACTAGGAGGTACTATACTAAAAAAAATATAAAACAGCCAGAGAAATAAAAGAGAAAGAAAATAAGTCAATGTGTACGAATGCTATTTAAAATTCTAGTATGCTAATATGTATTCACTCTAAAGGCCAAGTCCTATTATCTTGTATGTACAATGTGTTTAAATGGATATTTCATAGTCATATAAATATACAACTGTCATCAAAATTAAGATGCATTTAATTAATTTTGTAACCAGTATTTAATCTTTTAACAAAAATTAAATTTCTGGCTTGCTAATTTGCTCTAATTAGCTTATTTATAATAAGAAAGCTTACAGCTCACTTACCGGCCTAGCTTTGCTAAGCTAAATGTAAAATGGACGCATGAGGATTAATGAGTGTTGCACACCATGTATTTGCCATTGTTTGACTGCAAATATTTCCTCAGTTTACAGGAAGCCTTTTTAAGTCTGAATCAAGTGACAGGGGAGGGTCTGCAAGCCGAAGAACAAATCCAAGTCTCAAAGATGTGGGGGCCGAGGCCAGGGCTCCCTGCTGATCCTCTGCCTCGTCACTAAGTCCGCGCAGGTAACTGGATGTACCAAACTGGACTGGCAAACAAATGGTAAATAGTAATTGTGGTGGATTGGTAATTGGTGGTCAATTGAAACATCAGCTGAACTGAGTCAGCATGGTGGTGAGTGCAAATGGCCCACCTGAGGGCTGTTGCCAGCATAAAAAGGAGTCCTGGAGAGGAAGAGTAGCATTGTGGGTTCTCCTAAGTGGTGGTGGTGTTGTTTGGAGCCGTTGGTTCTCCTGGAGGAGCTTGTCATGCTGGCTCCCCTGTTATGAACTTGGTTGTCATCATCGGAGGAGCTCAGGACCTTTGGCTGAGAATGGCTGTGGCTCACTTTGGGGGAGCTCTGGTCCTTACTTTGAGCATTGCTTCCTGGCTTCGGAGGGGAAGATGTGTGCTGTTTAATCTCCAGGGGAAGTTTGTCAAACTGCTTCCTGATATAGACTCGACTCTTCTCATCGTTGGAGGGGCTCAGGACCTTACTGTCACTGAGAATGGTTGTGGTGCTTTTCAGGGAAGCCCTGGTTCTTATTTTGAGTGTCGCTTCTCAGCACAGATCCTTCACCCTGCTGGCATAGACTGTCCAGCTTCCACCACTGACCTTTGGGTCTTCCCAGTGCAGATCCATGAAATAGACCTTCATGAGTCATTGCTGCGGGCTCCAGGTCTCCAGATGAACTCATGCAAGTTATTTCCATGGGATCCAGTCCCTCAGATGGATTTTCTAGGTCTTCAGTGTGTAGACAGATTTCCTGCACTTTCTTCATACTTGACTCCCTGGGTGATCTTTGTAAATAATGCTATAAATTATGTGTCCTGTATGTAATTGTTCTCCTTGCAACCCCTGACTGTAGTAATTGGATTCCTCAATTCAGATATTCATTCTCACATACACTTTTGAAAGACTAGCATGATGTCTTTTTTCTTGTCAAGTTTATCTTTCTACGGAGGAAGTTTTACATTGTTCCAATTTTTAGCCAAACAAGAATAAGGCATAAAAGGAGAGATTCTGACATGAAATTCCACTTCTTCCATTTTGATTGATTTAAATGCACATACTCCAAAACATGCTTTCACTAATAGTAAACCATTAGTTACAGTATATTCTGGGAATGTTTTCCTAGGATAATTTAAAGCTTACAGGGTGACCATTAAGAACCAAACGTACTTGCAATATTTTGATAGTAGTATAGTCCTGAAACAGTTCAACTAAATCACATAATTATGGCCCTTGAAATCTCTTCATTTTAAAATTTAAATTAAAATAATTTAATTTGAAGAAAAATAATCCAATTCACTACCCAGTCAATTTTTTTTCACAAAAATAATGGGCACTCTGTGGGGCTTTTTTGGCGGGGAAGGGGCAACATTTTTATGAGTAGCAGACTTTTCCTGAATTTCAAATGTGTCACAGAATGCTCTTGTAATATTGTTTCCAGGCAACTTGCTTCCATAGCAGTCTCCAGTTAACAGACACAACACAGAGATGTCACATAATGGAAAGAGTAGTAGACTGTCCACCCTGTGACACCAATATTTTCGCTAACCAACTGGGCAACAGCATCTCCATCTTCCATCTGTGAAAAGATTAAAACTGAATGCTTAATCTTCCCAAATCAGTGAAAACAATTATAATCAACCTTTTACAAACTGTGATTTCCATTTATCAGGATAGGCAAAATGTGATTCTGGTACTCTTAATTCCTTAGAAAATTAGTTTTTGTGTTATCAATAATTAACACTTTGGTACACCATTGATGTGTGCCTTAAAAATTAATTACATGAATTCTTAACCAGTGAAGAATAATATTATACCTAATTTGACCAGTAGAAAAGGAGTAGTTTTTTTTATACTTTGAGAAAAATCTGTGACGTGTTTAAATTATACTATTTTTTGAGGTCACCGTGACATTCAAGTTGGAATTGTCAAAAACAAATACAAGAAGAAGCTCAGGATAGTTTGGCTTACACTTTTAATCCCAGCACTCAAAGGCTGAGGCAAGAGGATTTCTGTGAGTTCAAGGCTGTCCGGACTACTTATTGAAAACCTGTCTAAAGAAAACCAAAAATTAAAAATAAAAAGAGAGAAAGAAATCAAAGTTAGTAATTTCTATCTGGGAGCAATACGTGATCAAAACTACTTTGTAGCCTTGCATGGGGCTTCCACCTGAAGTCCCAGCACTCTGAAACTCTGAGGGTCAGGAGGATCACAAGTTTGAGACCAGCCTGGGCAATTTAACCACTTACCAAAAGCTTATCACAAAAGGAATATAAAAAAATGTGGATACTTATGGGAACATTGAAGAAGCAACTAAATGAATGAAAAAAATCTGTGGGAGGTTCCAGAGTGTTAGGGAGTTTGGGGGAAAAATAAAAACGCAGAGCTAAGTAAGAGTCAGGCTGGATGCATTGCCTTCACTTTCACGGTGATTACGGGTGGCACTTTCAACATTCACTGAACCACGAGCAAGCAGGGAAAAATAACCTTTGTGGGTTGAAAAAGTGATGTTCTGCGGGAAGACAGGAGATATGTGATTCCTACAGGAAAGGCAGGCGAGACTAGAAATGGAACTGGATACTTATATGCTTCCATAAAACTATCAAAATCCAGTTGCTAGTTTCAGTTCTCAGATCTAACATTTTTGTTGCAATTTAGAGCAATTGTTGGATATTTGTTAAGGTCCACCAAACGGAGTTTTGAGTTTAAAATTTCTATGATCTGAATGTATTCATTCATGTCTTTGGCTCACATTACAGTTGAGAAAGCATTTTGAGATGTATTACAGCAATATATGAAATTAAGAAATGAATATTATAAGACTGAAAAACATTTGCCAGTAAAAATATATTTTATGTACTTATACTTTTTTGGACATTTGAAAGCTAATTTCTCTCTACCTAATATTATTTAAGAAAATGAGAGGAGTTTAGCTGTGTATGTGACACTGGCACGTGTTATCTTAGTGATAGAAAGTATCACAGAATGAACTGCCAAGGTGCTAAAATACTAGACAGATAAATACGAAGGAGTCCCATCAAGCGTTGGGTTTTAGTCACAGAAATTTGTCCCAGTTGAAATATTGCACAAAGAAAATGAAAGAAAAAATAAACACGCAAGTAAGTATATATGCTAGTAGGAATAAATAGGCCACCAAATTTTGAAATTGTCTACCCTTAGAATCAGGGAATATATTTTTTCTAAATTAGCAATTTTATTCTCACAATGTTATTTAGACTGTTCTCTATTTAGAAATTTACTGAATTTTTTGAAGCTGAAAATAGATTTCAGGGAAATATTTAAATCTGTACTTTCCAAATCACCTTTAATCTCATTGATGCTCTTACTTTATTAAAATAATGTTCTCATGGCACCTCTGTCATTATCAATTAAAGAAATACTGTTGGGAACTTAATTCAAGATCTGGAAATTTCCTTCTGTATCCCTTCTGGTAATTACAGTTGTAGATCAGAAATTTATTTGTTTGCCTACATGTGTATAGTTCCAATAACTTCAGAAAAGACCTAGAAGTAGAACTGTGTGCCTTCGTACATTTTCAAGTACCCTCAAGGGCAAACCCACTTTCTGGTTGTTTAGGGATTGTTCTTATTCCAATTTATTCCTGATATTTCTCAAAAGCAATGAGAGCACATAATCCAATTAGTTTCATGGTGGTGACATGAAAAATTGTCACTGAACTCATCTTAACTACCTAAGTATACAGGTCCAATTAACTCCTAGTAAAATAATTCCTGAGTTTCACTGATGTATGGAATTCCATAGATTGACATTTAGAAATCACTCTACCGGAATGAATTCATTGACCCAATGATAAAGTTTCAAACTCAGCTTCAATAGCTTATGAACAGAATTTTAAAAATTAATTTCTGTAAAGAGAAATGAAAAGCACTTAATAAAATATCAAAGCGTTGTGTCAATTGGAAAATTTTAAAAATTTATACAAGACTATCCCTATTAAGTTATGAGTTTATAGCTCTGAATTAAATATTATCATTGTATTTAGTTTAGTGCATGGTGATAGACATGGGTTTAGTTTTAGTCTTTGGCAGGTAGAAAGCCAGTTTCTCCATCACCGTTTATTACAGAGGCTATCTTTCTTCTAGTGAGCATGTTTGGCCTCTTTGTCAAACATAAGGTGGCTGAGTGTGTTTGTAGTTTGTCTGCATCATCTAATTTGTTCCACTGATCTTTGGGTCTGTTTTTTGCCAGTACTATGGAGATTTTATCACAGTTGTTTTGTCGTATAATTTCAAGTCAGAAATTAGGATGTCTCCTACCTTGCCTTTATTGCCCAGCATTGCCTTTGACATTCTAGGTCTCTTCTGTTTTCAAATGAATTTTAGAAATGTTTTCTGTAGATCTGTGAGGTATGCTAAAGGTATTCTTATTGGTACTGCATTTAATCTGTATAACAGTTATAAGAGTATGGCCATTTTCACAATGTTGATTTTTCCTATCCATAAGCAAAGTTTATCTTTCCATTTTATGATACCATCTTTGATCTTCTTTTACAGAGTACTGTATGTTCAACGTATAGATGATTTACTGCCTTTGTTAGATTGATTTCTAAGTATTTCTATTTTTGTACAGTACTGTAAAGGCTGTTGTTTCCCTAATTTGTCTATCAGTGAGTTTGTTGTTTGTGTACAGGAATGCTATTGATTTTTTAGTGTTGATTTTTTATCCAGATACACTATGGAATTTGTTTACTGATTCTTGAAGTCTTTGGGTGGAGTTTTTGGGATCTCCCATGTAGAGTATCATGTCATCTGTAAATAATGATAATTTAACTTTCTTTCCTATCCTTATTCCTTTTATTTTTCTCTTGTCTAATTACTCTGGGTAATGTTTCCAGAACTATATTGAATCAGAGTAGTGACAGTGTACATCCTTGTCTTGTTCCTGATTTCAGAGTGAAAGTTTTCAGTTTTTGTCCACTTAGTATGATGTTGGCTGTTGGTTTGTCATAGATGACTTTTATCAGATTGAGGTAAAAAAAACATCTATTCTGATTTTCTGTAGGGTTTCTGTCATGAATGAGTGTTGAACTTTGTCAAAAGTTTTCCTGCATCTATTGAGATGGTCATGTGATTTTCATCTTTGTCTATGTTGATATGATGTATTACATTTACTGATTTGTGTATGTTGAAATATCCCGGCCTCCCTGGGATGAATCCCACTTGGTCATGTTGTGTAATCTTCTTGATGATTTGCTGCATTCTGTTTGCTAGTATTTTACTGAGGATTTTTGCATTGTGTTCTTTAGGGAGAGTGTCTGTAATTCTCTTTCTCTGGTTTTGGTATTGGTGTAATACTTTCCTCCAGGAATGAGTTACAGAGTATTGCTTCCCTTTCAATTTCATTAAAGAGTTTCAGGAGTATTGGCATTAAATCTTCTCTAAATTCTTGTAGACTTCAGTTGTGAATGCATCAGGATGTGATTTTTTCTTTGTTGGAAAATTTTTAACTACATTTTCAATTTCATTAACTGATATTGAGTTATTCAGAATTTTTATATCTTCTTGGTTCAGCTTTATAAATTCAGACATATTTAGGAATATATCCATTTTTTCTGTGTTTTCAATCCTGTGTGAGAAAAGATTTTTGAAGTAGGTATGGACGATCTTCTGAATTTCCACAGGATCTGTAACAATTTCACTCTTTTCATTCATCATTACATGAATTTGAGTTTTTTCTTTCCTCTTCTTGATAAGGTTGGCTAGGGTTTATCAATTTTATTTATTCTTTCAAAGAACTAACTCTTTGATTCATTCGTTCTTTGTATCATTTTCTTTTTCCCAGATGCATTAATTTCTGCTCTGAACTTTATAATTTCCTCCTTTGTATGGACTTTGGGCTTGACTTGCTTTTCTTTTCTAGAAGCTCGATATGCATCCTCAGGTGGTTTATTTGTGCTCATTCTGTTTTCCTGTAGTGAGAATTCACTACTTTAAATTTCCCTCTTACTGGTTCTGGTATGTTGTATTTATACTTTCGTTTGATTGTGGATATGGTTTATTTTCTCCTTTAATTTCATCTGTCACCCATTGGTTGTTAGGAAGGTGTTATTTAATTTCCATATGTTTATGGCATTTTTGTGGTTTCTTTCATCATTAATTTCCAATATCACTGCACTATGGTCAGATGATATGCGTGGAATAATTTTAATTCCTTTGCATTTGCTTAAGCTTGTTCTATGGCCTACTATATGGTCTATTTTAGAGAATGTCCTTTGATCAGCTGAGGAGAAAATGTGTATTCTGATGTTACTGATTGGAACACTCTGCAAATGTCTACTGAGTTCCATTTATACACAAGTTTGGTTCAGTTCTGTTATTTGTTTGCTGATTTTTTTTTGTCTGTTTGATCTAGCTTTTTGTGATAATGGGTTATTAAGCTCTTCTGTTATAACTGTGTTATTGCTTATTTGATTTTTCATGTCTATTAATATTTGTCTTTTATAGTAGGATGCTCCAGTATTTGGCACATATATATTTATGAATGTTATCTCTTCCTCTTGAAGTTTTCACCTAACAAATATGTAGTGACCTTCTTTATCTCTTTTGATCATTCTTGGCTGGAGGTTCACATTGTCTGCAAAACAGAATAGCTACCCCTGCTTTTCTCTGGGTTCCTGTCCATCCTATGTGCCCTGATACTGACCCTATTGTGTCACTGGCATTCCCTGTGGTCTCTGGCATTTTTTTTAGCAGTTCACCTCAGTAGTGGCATCCGTGAGGTTGCTTCTTCACCTGGATCCCAGGGATATAGAATATATTATTGGTTTTTGAAGAGCTGAAGATCATTAGGAATATACATGGGTAACAACACACTCCATGTAAATAAATTTTAAAAACCAATTTAAATTTAACACATAACATATATTTATATTTAAAGAGTATTTCTAAAGTCAAATGATTGGCATGAAGTTTCAGTCATCCACTTTGTCTTATGAGATATATTTTGATTAATTGTTTTGCTCATTTTCAAGATCCAAATTGGTAACCATTGGGATCTATAAAATACAATGTGATGTTTACAACAGATCATTACAGATGAAGTAGTGGACATCTGTTCTTCCTGAACAACTTTAGAAACAGGACTGGCAATATTCTGGATAGACAATAGCTGCGAAGTAAAATTTACAATTCACAGGAGTTAAGCTTATAGAGTAAGTCCAGTCCTCATCGTTTTGCTTTGATGGCTATAGCTTGAATGGTTTTGATTTCCAAAGTGTGTCATTTTGACAGGATTAAGTGTTGGGGTCTTTGAGGGATGGTTAGGCCATGAGCACTTCCTCCTCAGAGGAGAGTGATTGGGGTGGTCATGAAAAGGGAGATCCTCCTCTTGTTCTCCTACCTCTAACAGGTGAAGGCACAGTATGGTAAGAAGGCCCACGGCAGCCCAGGCTCTGGGCTTTGACTGTGGACTCCACACTTTGAGGAGCTGTAAGTCAGTAACTCTCAGTTTATTATCAATTATGCCTGCTCAGGCCTTCTGTGCCAGCAACACAGAACAAGCACACCTATTAAGGAAAAAAGGCAGGAAAATCCCTTGCATTGTAATAAATAAAATAAGATTAATTATGACATAGCACTTGCCATCTAGAACTTACATAACTAAGGACAATTACAAACCATTCCAAATACTTGCAAAGTATATATGTTTTAAGAAGCTGAATCGGTGTTCAAGAAACAGTACATAATTCAGTAAAATGATTTCTGAATTCCTAACTCAGGAATTGTACAATCTATTGGCCTAGATCCATAGGATTATAACATTTCTCCTAATGCAATTACCTACTTGCAAAAATTGGAGTTCTGTTCACATTACAAAGTTTTGCTGAGTTTGAAAATCTCTTGTGATATACAGTAAAAATAACCAAGGGCTACTATCAATAGTTGTTTCCAACTTGAAGATAAATCTCTACTTCTAAAGGAATTTATTTCCACATAAAAATGGCCTGTACTGCCACTTAACAATTGAGTAAAATTTGTCCAAAGCATTCCTACAATTTATTGAAATTGTGGTCAGACCTGAATGACTCCACTTACTTACCTTTACTTCATATTTTTATACTATTTCTCAAATAATAAAACAAATTTTTTTCTGAAGTATTGCTTCTGTCTGTTAATGGATGACTTGATCAAAAATTATATTTTAAAAACGTTCTGCTGGTGCTCACTCTAGCAGCACATATACTAAAATATGTTTGACTGAGTGGTTGAAAAGAATAGATAAATTACAGCTACTAAAAGTAGGATGTTTATTACTTGATCAGATACTATTGCTCACTCATATATTCGAATTAAGCACATAAGACAGAGAGAAGTGTGTATTCCCATCCTTAGAACACATGGAAAATAAAGAAATGGAAAGATGAGAGTTTTCTTTCTAAAACAATTCCATAAAAGGCAATTATATTTCAACCCATGTACAAACAAAGACTTTCCCAAAACACTATGGCTAGAAAGAATATGAAGGCAGGACATGGTGGCACATGCTTGTAATCCCAGCAATTGGGAGGCTGAGGCAGGAAAATCACTGTGAATTCAAGGCTGGCCTGGGCTACATAGTGAATTCAAAGCCACCCTGAACTACACAGCGAGACCCTGTCTCAAAAGATATATATGCAAAACTAAAAATAGAGGTAATATGAAGACAGAGCTGGAGTCATGAGAAAAAAATCAGTATGCTCCTTTAGCAGTGTCTTTCTTGAAGAGGTGAAATGGAGGCATTCTAGGCAAATATTTCATACCTAATTTATACAATGCCGTGCCAAAGAAACCAAGATGAATTACAAATACTGTAACATTTTCCAGATTTTTAGTGAACATTTCAGCTAATTGAAGATTTATGTTGACTAAAATGTATGCAACTATAAAAATTTTAAAAAGCAATGAAATTATAAAAACTGGTATCTCAAGTATGGCAAAGAGGATCCTCATGGCCATGGTTGATGCTTGTAAGATGAGAACAGTTTCCTTTTCCCCTTGTGCTTCTCCCTGCCTTTTAAACTCCTTTTCTCTCAGTCTGTATTTTCAGAAAGATACAGATTAAATTAGTGGTAGAGCATATAGTACGGGACCTTTGGCATATAAACAGTATAGGAACAATGATAATTTAAAGCTTTTGTTTGTTTTTTTGAGTCAGTGACTTGCTATATAGTTTAGGCTGGCTTTGCACTCACTACATACTCCAGGTTGGCTTCAGATTTGCTGGGTTCCTCGTGCCTCAGCCTCTGGAGTGCTGGAATTACAGGCATGCACCACTATGCCTGGCTAGTAATTTAAGTTTTTAACTGCTTTTAGAATTAAAAAAACATTGATAGGTTCAGATTGACCACTATCAACTCCTGAATACTGTGAAAACTCAAGTTTCTACATTGAGAGAGATGTTGAAGGAGACCCCCCTAATATTTGAAGTAACAGGTCAAACAAGGCTGAAGATCAGCCCTGGGGAAAGAACAGGGAAACTACAAAGAACATAGCACATTTTTCTTTCCAGTTTTAAAAGCAAAGCCTTTAAAGAGGAAGTTTAAAACGTTGGAACTTGAGATGAGTATGTTGGATAGAAAATCCTGAGAAACTCCCAGCTGCACATTTCACTGAACCCTTCAGATACAAGGGGAGAACTTATTAGGGAGAACAGTCTCTTCTTATTTGGAAATCACTGAACATATTTCAGCCCAAAGTAGATTCTTAATGGGTTGTCATTTGTTCTCAATATCTGCCTATCCACACCACTCATTGTCTTTATGCACTAAATGAAATCAGTGTCAGAACAACGTTAGCAGAAAGATGTGGGTCCTTTTCAGATGGAAATAGGAACCATTCCCCCAAAAAACTATAGAATATCACTAATATAGAAGAGCTGGAGTAAATAGATTTTACCAGAAAAGAAAGAATATAGAACTGAGAGGGAAGAATTTAATGACTTAAGAACACTTCCCCTTGATTCATGGCTCAATGACCTGGAAGGTGCACCTGGAGCAAATTATAATATCATGCTGGGATAATCCCTTTGAAGTTTGTAAAAATGATAGCCTACCGTAAATGAGGCAAAGATTTGAGAACTGTCCTAGATGAATACTGACAAAGAAGTCAGAAAGTTCAGAGAGGAAACAAAACATTTAAGTGGATTTATCATATAAAATCAGAGAATTCCTAACCTCACCATCTAGTTCACGCCCTTGGTAACATCCACAAAGCATTCCATTGTCTATAATGGATGTCCACGATGTCTATAGTTCCAGTGTCTATAATGAATACATTGGTGGTGTTAGGGGAGGGGTGAGAGGATCCAGGGGATTTTGTGAAGCTCAGTGGTGGATTCCTGAGCAGGCTGGTGTGAGCAGAAGGAGCAGGAATGCTTTTTACAGAATTCCGGCGTGTAGGACATCAGGTAACAGCATTTAACCATCAGTGGTAAGGTAACTGCAATCAGTATAATGGCCAACGAGATCAGAGGAGCAATCAGAGTGCCCTGGCCCTCAGGGAACTGCGGAGACAGAGAACACGATATTCCAAGTTCAGCGGATAAGATGTTATGTAACTTGCATAATAAAAAAAAGTGTTCTGGCTAGCAGAAGACTGATGTCAGACACACAGTTGGAAAATCATGGTTCTTTTACCCAGGATCCAGACATAAATCACTGCACAGATTTAATATCTATTCATTTAAAGGAAAGCTGGGAACTTTTGAGGAAGGACACATCAGTACAGTAATTCATATATCAGATAAACACCCTGCTTCTCTTTTACCAAAGACTTGCATGGCCATTTACCATTTACTGAGGAAAGAATAATATTTAGATGCTTTGAGGGCTGTTGGATACAGAATCTAAGCTGACATAGTAACTGAGAGTTTAAAACGTTATCTGGGAAACCTCAATGAATGAGGATAATGGAAGCCAGTTGATCCATGATGTAATGAACTAAGAGCATCTTGCTATAAATACTGTGAATGCTCAGATTTACCCCGTTATCTTTTGCCTCGTTTCTGAGTTCATGTACCTCAGTAACTGGCAGAAGCTTCATCTGCACTGCTTCTCTGACTTGGAAAGTCAGACCCATTAAGGCTGAAATGTCCAAAGCACAGTCTTTAAAACTGCTTCACCTCTCATGGAGACCAACATAATTAATATAAAGCAAGACTCTTTCCTAGATTGAATAGGATAAATTAGTGCTACCTTTGCAATTTTAATGAATATGAGGGTACAGTTGTTAACCATAACTCCATTTGATCCTGCCAGACCTACATCATTCAAATGATGGATGAATACAGATAGATTTGTATAACTTAACTAATGGAAGCCTCAAGCTCAGCTGCCGAGCCAGCTTTAATATTTACTAAAAGATTAAATAGTCCTGGCACTTAATATAGAGCTCTTACTGTGAAGACTGTATTTATCAAAATCACTATCAGTTAAGATGACCAAAAGCAGCATACATTTTTATAAAATTGACAGTGTGTACCTGAAGACTCCCCAAGACAAATCTCAGGACACAGAGTACACAATCATTTATGTTCCATGGAACAGCACACTCGTTCACCAGTGAATGGAGTGAGCACATTAATATCAGATTCAACCCAGAGCATCATGAAATACAAAAAGAGAGTTTCCTAAAACAAAATTAGTGCATAAAAAACATAAAAACGAATACATACATGCCTTTAAAAAGTTTAAAATATGTGCAAAACACAATTATAGGAAAAAGTTTAATTGTATCTAGGTGATGGTCTTAGATACAAAACCAGAAATTCTGAAATTTCTGGACAATACATCAGAGAAACACTTGAAGTTACCATAAGCACAGGTGAAGGCTTCCTGAGTAGGAATCAAATAGCACAAGCAATAATATCAAGAATCAATAAATGATACTATATCAAATGATGAAGCTTCTGCACAGCAAAGAAAACAGAGCAAAGAGAAAACCTACAGAATGGGAAAGCATTTTTGCTAGTTACTCTTCTGCTAGAGGATTAATCTCTGGAATATATGAACTACTCAAAAAATTTGACTCTAAAAAATCAACCGAATCAAAACATGGGCAAATGAACTGACTAGCTATTTCTCAAAAGAAGTACAAATGGCAAATAAATATGTGTATAAAAGAATATGTAATGCCTTGATCTATCAGGAAAATGCAAATCAAAATTACGTTGAGTTTCCATGTCACCCTAGTCAGCATGGTTATCATCAAGAACACAAAAAGCAATGAACAGAAGTATGGATATGGTGGGAAAAGAGCCTTCCTATGTTGTTGGTCAGAATGTAACCTAGTACAGTCACTATGGAAGTCAATATAGAGGTTTCTCAGAAAACTAAAACTAGAAGTACCATTTTTATCCAGTTATACCACTCTTGAGTATATTCCTAAGCAAATTAAAGGCAGCGTAGTATTGTGATACTTGCACGCTCATACTTACAGCAATGCCACACACTTTAACTAGACTATGGAAACAGCCTGGATACACAAAATTGAATGAAAGGATAATTTTTGATAAAATATGTGGTATATATACACAGTGATATATTTTCCAGCTGTGAAGGAAAATGAAATCACATCTTTTTCAAGTAAATGGATGGAATTAGATACCATCATGTAAAACAAAATAAGCCAGGCTCAGATAATTAAATGCCACATGGTTTCTCTTACATTACAAACCAAATAAGTAAATAAATGAGAAAAAGGTGATGGGAGACTAGAAGACAGACTTAGAGAGGAGAAAGGGCTTTAGTAGGAAAAGGAGGAAGAGGAGAAGGGTACTAGAGTAATGGGATTAAAAGTGAGTATGAAATTTTAAATGCATGTGTCAATTTCCTAAAATAAGCACCACCATTCTATATACCTAACGTGGCTTTGGTTAATGTGGGACATAACAGAAATCATAAATAGGCCCTAAATAAATAAATGAATGTACACATAATATAACAACACTCAATTATCTTGGTTTAACTTAATTTAACGGATGTTTGTGAAGCACCAAGCATGAGGACTAGAACAGGAACTATCAACTTGTAAATATAGATGTAAGATGGATCCTAAAACGGACCTTAAAAAACTTCAGCTGATTACAGTCACACTGAATACATGCTAACACAACAATCAAATTACAAAGTACACATAGATAAAAAATCTGAAAAGGAGAAAACAGAAAATTAGACTGGATAGCAATGAAATTCACAAAAAATAAAAATAATTAGCAAAACAAACATTTTGTACTTTAAAAAAGATCAACAAAGCCGGGCGTGGTGGCGCACTCCTTTAATCCCAGCACTGAGGAGGCTGAGGTAGGCGGAGCGTTGTGAGTTCCAGGCCGGCTTGGGCTACAACGCGAGCGCAAGGCTGGCCTGAGCTACATAGTGCGACCCTGCCTCTGAAGACTAGGGCTGGAAGTTTGGCTCAGCGGCTTAAGCGCCTGCCCTGGCAGGTGCGAAGTTGTGAGTTGATCCCCGGTGCCGCAAAAAAAAAAAAAAAAAAAAAATCTACAAAATTTGTAAGGTATCTGGTAGACTGACCAAGAAATAAATTAAGAAAATATAATTAAAATTATGAGGAATAAATAAGTCGTTATTACAACAGGTCATATAGATTGTAAAAGAATAATAAAAGAAAATTAACAAATTTATAGCAATAAACTTGAACTTTAACTTATTAAATCTAATACAGTTTTAATAAATATGCATAGTTCTATATCTGGTTTAAAATTCATTTCATTATTAAAAGTTATAACATTGAAGAAAAATCTATGTCCAGGTTATTTCATTCTTGAATTCAATGAGATGTTTAAGGAATAAATATGCTAATTTTATGCAAATTCTTCAATTAAAAAAGTCAAAGGTATTTCCCAAGTTATTTTACAAGACCAGAAAAACTCATATCAAAATCTGACAAGAATATTGCAAAAAAAATAATAAATGTATAGGTTAAAATTCTTATTTGAAATAGATGAAATATTTAATGATACACTACCAGGCATATCAGAAATACATTACAAAGATAATGCATCATCAACAGTAGTTTTATCTCAGCAATGAAAAGCTGGTTTAACAATTATAGGTCAATCATGATAATTTCTCATTTTTACAGTGTAATAGAGAAAAGGCTGCATGATTGTATCAAATAGGAACAAATTTTCAAGTGCAGCACTTATATAATAACTATTCTTACAATATTATAATAGCAGGTAAAGTTTTCACTCTGAAAAACAGCTTCTAATAATACACAACCAAGCAAGTCCTCTAGTAAATATCATTTTCCATATTGAAACATCAAGTAGTATCCTAAAAATTAAGTCAAGAATGCCTTGTCTCATCAATTTACTCAACGTTTTAGTGAAGATGTTACCAGCTAATTTAAGGCAAGAAATAAAGTAAAGATATAAAAAACAGAAATAAAACATACAGAAAATCTTAAGAAATCTCCACAATAGTGACCAGAATCAATAAATTAATTTTGGAAAGTTATTAGGTACACACCTAACATAC
Organism: Dasyprocta punctata; assembly: GCA_004363535.1. Lineage (NCBI taxonomy): Eukaryota > Metazoa > Chordata > Mammalia > Rodentia > Dasyproctidae > Dasyprocta > Dasyprocta punctata. Next base: position 46,232 of record RJWM01005989.1, read on the forward strand.
ACAATCAAATATATGTTTGCACAACACTAGCAAATTATTGAAAAACAAAAATTGAAAAATCTATTTACCATGCAAAAATGTAGAACACATTGGCACAAGATTAACAAAAAGTGTGTGTAGTCTTTTACACAGAAAAGTACAAAACATATAAAAGAAACTCAAGATCAAAATAAATGATTATGTATACCTTCCTGTGTATAGGAAGGATAATTGCTGTTCAGTTGAAAATTATGTGTAGGTTGATCAGTAGATTTAATGCTATCTCAAAGTTCTAGCATACTTGTGTCCTAAAATTTTATGTATTTGATACTAGTCATTGAACATTTAAAAAACAAAAAATTTATAAACTAAATTTTAAAAATCAATCAGTGTACACTAATTGAAATGGCGATCATAAAATGCATCTAATTCTGAAGGTTAATTTTGTAAAATGTCACATTTACTACACATTTTAGATGCAAATGCAGTGTTTGCATTTTATTTATCAAACATTTTTCAATTTTTCCCTCAGTTGGGTCAATATTCTGGTCTCAGTATAAGTACACCACATAAAATGTGGTAAAACATGGAACTTATTTAATTGCAAGAAGCAACACATAAATTATGATACTAGCTCCAAAGAGCGACCTTTAAATAATATACCATAAAATTTCTTTTTAGCTTAATTTTATTTAAATTAAAATCAAGGACTATATCATAATTTTAGTGCTTCAACATTCTTTATTATGCCCCTAAAGATCAAATTTACTACAACACCTTTTGCATTATTGATGTCACTAATGAGATGTATTGGTTTCTTTAATAAGAAACTGAATTACTATGGTGTTATTTTCTAGGAAGACAAACTGATGTTGCCACAGAATGGTTTTACCAACATTTGTAATATCCCCTATGAGTTTGAATGTTATTGTCTTATACATTTTAATTTATTAATTTGTAAGAGTAATTTCAAGGTTAAAATCAGGGTGAACATATATTTTGGTTCCCTTAGACACTCCTGGTTTGTGCCCTGTGTCCTATGTGTTATGCTGTCTTTCACTGTAAATGAATGTATCCAGCTCTGGATTATCTTCACCCTTGGCAAATAGCTACAGAAATCAAAGTTTTTTCAGATATTTCTGGAGACATACATGGTCTTCAAACAAGTGAGTGCAGAGAATTCTGAAGATGCCTCTGCACCTTTCTCCTTATGCTGCTGACTCAGATGTGCTTTCATTTCCATACCTCATTATGGTCATGATCACAATTAGCTCAGCTCATTGGGAGCAGAGGAGACAGAAAACTTTTTCAGGAAAATGATGGAAGGAAAGAAATGAAGGTTTCTGAATGAGGTTCTGAGGACGAGAGGTCAAGGCAATCATCAAGAAAGAAGCAGTGGGGAAAAAAAATGCTACATGTGCCACAGAAGTGTTCAAAGTAATTGTTTGGAAGCAGTGAAGTAACAACAATAACTACAGCAATAATAATAATAAATAGTATTGCAAGGTAAAACATTCTTTGTCTAGAAAGAGCTGGGAAACATTTTAACCTCTCACAATCAGAATCGAACTTCTTAACAAAACATCTTGGTTATTGTACTATGGAAAAAAATAATAATTTGTCTTCCAGGCAAATGGTTCTTGTATTTTTTAACATTTCAAAGAATCATTGCTAAAAGTTGATGGTACTACATGTAACAGAATTACATTTAACATGAAAATATCCTAGGATATGATATATCATATATAGCATTATTGTATATAAACATACCTAACACAGACATAAAAACAAGATTTATATTTGCCCACCACTCTTCTTTATGTAGACTTAATGCTTGCTTTAAACAAAAAAAGAAATTGTATTTTAGAAAGATATTTCAGTTGTATTTAAAACTAATATATCACAACACAATTACGTTTTGAGCGAGAGAAATTTCTAAGCATTTACTGAACATTCTTCCAATCATATGTGTAAATGTATTAAATACATCATATATTTTAATGTATTAAATGTATTATGTACACTGTATTTCACAACAAGACTAATTGCAAAGCATTTCAGTTTTCAAAATAAGTGAAATACACTTTCTATATAACATTCCAATGAGCATGTGCTTCTTTTTTGTAGTATTTCCCAGTTCAAGTCTGCTGGAAGCTGAAACTATATAGAGTGTTTATTTCCTCCTTGATTTATTATTAAGTTTAAGCTTGGAGACTATTTTTGTCCTTTTACCTTCAGAATTGTTTGTTCATACATTTTGAAAGAACATTCTGTCAGAGCATTCTGTTAGAAATATGTGTTAGCCATCCACCTTTCCTAGGTTAAATATGTCAATATTCAGAACAGAAAATTCATTTTCCAAATAACAGGTCAAAAATCAATGTTTTATGATCACTTCTTTAAAGTTCATGGAGTTACCTACTTTTAATTCTTAGGATATTTTTTATTATTTTTAGAAAGACTAAAGTGTGAACATAGGACACGCTTTTGAGTGTGTGGCTTTGCACATCATCGTCCTCAGCTGACGTACAGCTGAAGAATTCTGCTTACATGACCACATTTAGTTCTCATCATATTTTCTCCATATTTGCAAATAAGAAAATTGAGGTTTCAAATGGCTAAAATAATTCATCCAATATCACACATATAGGGAATTGCAAGAAGTAGAATTCAAGCTAGTTCTTACTTTTAAACCAGTATGTTCATTGTGGCATTTTGGAGGAAGATGGTGGGAGATGCCAGAAAAGAGAAACATCTTAGATGCCTGTAGAGAGCTGGGTAAGTAAATTACTGTACAATATAAGTAGAGTAACAGACTATGCGTGATTAAAATGAAAAATTTACCAAAACATACTATTCAAACCATTTGTCAAAATGAAAGATTAATTCCCAACCCCAAAAAAGTTTAGCAGACAGCATTACTTCTAGGAAGGAAATTGAGTTCACCTAGGATGCATGAATAAAGGATGTTTTCATTTTTTACTGAGTGTGTGTGTATTTGTGTGTATTTGTATTTGTATGTCAGTGTTATTTTATAGTAGGTGTGTATTTATTTGATTATATGTACTTTGTAGTTTATTTCAATTTTATCTTGTAGTGTGAAAGGAAAAAAAAAAAGTTAATACCATCAAATCTGCTGATTCCATGACCTTTCCTCTTTCCATTAAAACATGATGCATCTAAGTGTTGTTCTTCTTTTTTATAAGCTATAAACAGTTCATACCAGGAAAGAAAAATGGCCCTGCTAATACAGCCTGACACCTGGCTCTAAGTATGACAACAGTCAGGCTGGCCAGCGAACTTCCTTGACAACACATTAGCAAACGGAAATCGGTTCTTTTGTGGTAAAAGCAACTCATTTCTTCAACTTAGCCATAGTGTCACTTGTGATTGAACCACCCTAATGAAAGGAATATATGTAGTCTTCCCACTTGATGTTAGGGACCCCAAATAATTAAGTGTTGTGAAATTAAAACTTGTTCGTTATTATTTCTTTGATATTCTTGTCTTTCTCTTGGTTGTTGATGTGGTTATGATAAATAACCATCTAGCACCTTTGAGAAAGATTTAACCTGCATAGGCTATTTAGCTCCTTGGTTAAATTATTGAAAGCAGACTCTATTACATCCTGTTTCCAATTCCAAGTAAACGCTCAGTGCTGCAACCCAGTAATTGTGTCAGCAATTCAAGTTGCTTTGAAGTGGATTTGTTATTTGGTTCAGAGAAGGTCATTTCAGGCACAAACTAAAGAAATCTCAGGCAGAATAGAATAGTCTAAAGAAATCTTAGGCTTAATAAAATAGTTTAACTTAGACTATACCAGAGAACTGATGATAGATAGATAGACAAATAGATAGAATGATAAATAGAGATAGATACTCTTAGGTAATTCTATAGCATTGCAATAATTTTCCAGAGTGGTCTTCTTCTAATTATACAAAGGCAAAGTAAGGTAAACAAGTATAATTTAGATCTAGAACATTAGTAGTTAAAATAAGATCTTACAAATTGCATTGTGCTACTTGTGATCAGACCACAATTAGGCTTCCCATCAGTTTCTTACCTATATTACCTCCAGACATAAACTAACCTCCTTAAAGTCTGTATGAAGCAGGCAGACAAAAAATGCCCCAGAAAACTATTTTTCCTTTAGGACTTCTGCTATCAATCACACAACTTTTCTCCTACCATACAAGATATTGCACTATGTAAAATAAAGAACCTCTTTTCTCACTGAACCTTAAGAGCATAGTAGCTCTAAGGGACTTTTCATTTGTTTTCGCTTGCACAATGCAAGACACTTCTGAGGTAAACATTGGAGAGGAAGAACAGTACATGACAATGAAGGGAGTCATTTCAGGAGAAACATGAATACTTTATTTTTACAGTAATTGTTACCAAATACATTCTGTAAAACCAAATTTTCTTGGGCAGAGGTGTGGGGTGGCCCTTTGATTATTTTAAACAATTCTGCCCAAATCCAAAACTTTATAGTTACATTCTACAGAAAACAAAAACAAACAAAAAAATAGTCTTTCTCCAGTTAAACAGTAGTGCTCTTCATTTGAGAGTGCAATCTCATTCAATGAAGGCATCTTCTACTAGTCAGAGACAATTTGACAGACTTTTGACTTTGGTCTCTGAGGTAAAAGCAAAGAAAGTGGGTGTCTGCTGTCCCATCTCCCTGCCCATACACGCTGGTATTGAAGAAGGAGGAAAGAAAAAAATAAATAAATTTGATTTCCATCATGGCCTATGGCAATATTTAACCTGAGCATAAACTTTTACTTTAAGGACATATTAAAACTATTTGAAGACCTTGATTTGGTTCAGATGTTCAGTTTGTATACCAATGCAAACAAATTTTCTCTGTTCCACAAAAGTTGAAGTATAGAAATTGCTATTAATATTTAAGACATTCCACAAATAATGTTTAAATGTAAATCACACAAGTAGGTAACATTCTTTTAGTAAATTCTTTTAACTCTCACCTCTTAAATGAATAACCTTTAAGATTATACTTTCATTGTAAATTACTCAGTATTGTGAGATACTTTATGGTTGAAGTAATGTATAGTTTTCATGAAGTTCGTGCAGTTAAACACATCTCTGCTACAAAATAATCAGTGTGTTGGTTACTTTTCTCATTGCTGAGGCAAAATAACTGACACCCACAAATTAAAGGAGGAAAGGTTTGTTTCAACTCATGGTTTGAAATACAGAGATATAGAGATGTCAGTCCATAGTAGGCTGTCTTCAAGGCAGGGTGGCAGAGGGGTATCGCAGAGAAGAAACAGCCCATGGCAGGCAGGCAAGAGAGAGTAGAGCAACAAGCATCAGTTTTTCTCTCCCCCATCCTTTCCAGGCTACCCACCTTTTGGGTGGTGCAACCCAAAGCCAAGGTGGTCTTCCCCATTATCCACACCCAGAACTATGTTAAACAGTTCATTCAGCTGACTAATTTAGTAATCATGTACCCTTAAACCCAGTTCACACCCTTAATCCCAGTATCATACCTTAATCCAGTCACCTTTGAAACTACCCATCTATGAGTGCATGAGGCTGTCAGAGGACATCCAGATACAAGCCATAATGGTCAAGAAGCAAGTATTTGTTGAGTTTTAAGATTTTAAAAATTTTAAACCTGGATATAATCAATGGTAATAGATGTCTCAAGAATATAAATAAATATCGGAAACAGATATTATAGTCTCATTAGTAGATTTATATATTTTTGTGGTTACTAAATCTGAGGCATTTGTAATTTTAGGATAACAGTATCAACATCAACCACCTCACTGATAATATTCTAACTCTATACCCATGAGTGAACTGAGCATTTTCCTCATGGTCATTTATTTCTTAAAATGTATGTAGATTAGGAAATATTTATTCTTTTACCCAAGGGAAAAGTTTAATTTACTAACACAAAATTGTAATCATAAGGCTCAGTAATAGAGCAGGACCTCAAATCCAGACATCTTTCTGTAAACCCTTACTTCTAACCAATATACTTCATAACTCAGATAAAGTTAAAAGTTTAGTTGCCTAGACAGATGTCATAGACTAAAATACAATATCTTGGAATGGAATTAAAATTTAAAATTGTATTCAATATTATAATCTCTATTGAAGATTTGGTACAAGATGGGATAAAAAAATTAGGAAACCATTATATTTTAACTAGTTTGGGATCACATTGTTCAGAAAATAACCATTTCAATTTACTAATCTATAACCTTGATTTGAAGTGAATAAACATTGTATTTTTTGTCTCACATGAACTGTTAGGAATCAACAAAAGAAATAGCCTGATGGTTTTTAAAATTAACCTTAAAGTTCTCCATAAGTATCACTGACTTTACATATTTAAGTGAAAAAAATTTGGAAGATTTTGAGGTAACTATTGCCTTGCTCTTCATCTGGACTTCATAATTTTTTTACGGAAAAATCCTCTAAACTAGATTATTTCAAGTAATAAGTCATCTTAAATTCTAATTTTTATTCACTTCCACTGTGCAATCTTCATCTATATGTCATACACCAAGATTGCTTATTCACAGATGAATTTATGTAAATGTGTAGCAGAAGAAGGTCATGTCAATCACATTCCCAAAGAATACCATCACTATGTGCCAAGCATAACTTTGCGTTATTTATTCACTCTATTGACTAATTTTGAGTGACAGTTATTTAAAACTTTCTTTAAGAAAATTTGGCTGTGAGAGTTTTAAAACAAGTGAGATAACATTCAGAAACTACTATTTCCACTTTGAAAACATTACAGATAATATTACATTGGAGTGCCTTTTATAATGTGTTTACTTGTAATATCTTTTTGTATAAACTTCTAATAATTAAAACTGATTTTCAGAGATTGAAATACTAGCTTTAAGAGTTTTTGAATATATGGGTGTCTTTTTATTTTGAACTCGCATAGTTATAATACTATAATCTTACCTTTATAATTTTGGTTAATACAACAATTTTAGTTTTCATGATCTAAAGAAATAGACTATTCATAACAAAGAGTGATACCTCCAGTTTTTTTCTTTTTCTCAAGATTTGACTGTGTAGGGTCTTTTGGGTTTTCCAAGTAAATTTTAGCATTTTTTTCCATTTCTATGAAAAAATTCTATTTGAAGTTTGCTAATGATTGTATTGCATCTGCAGACTGATTTGGGTAGTATGGCCGTTTTAGCAACATAATTCCAATTTGTTAAATAGTTTTCTATGTATTTCTGACTTTTGCAATATTTTTATCAACTTTTGATAGTTTTCAGTGTATGGATGCTTTCGTTTTGCCTCTGTTTTAGACAAGTATTTTTGTGATTATTAAACTTCAATTAATCACAAACGCTATGCATTTTCACTCATTTCTCCACATTTTATATTTTAGATGCCACAATTTATCTCATATTAAATATTTGTGAACAAATTATTGTAATTATTTTAATGATTAATTCTAATCATTTTATATTTCTATATTTGTGCTAAAATTATAAGAGATTTCGCCACTATTTTAATACTAAAGTATTTGACATTTGACTATATAATTACCTTTATGAGTGATTTCATCCTTAATTTTTCTCTATATTAGTAAATTGTCATCCTTTCATGTCAGCTTGAAGAACTCCTTTTAGCATTCAATGTAAGCTAGGTCTGGTAGTGATACTCCCTTAACTTTCGTTTCTTTAGCAAAGTCCTTATGTCTCCCTCATTTCTGAAAGACACTTTTCCAGGTAAAGTAATTTTGAGTGGTGGTATATTCTCTTTAGCATTTTGAATATGTCGTCCTAAATTCTGGCCTGCAAGACATTTGCTGATACATGCCCTGACAGTTTGTCCCTTCTATACAACAAGCTTTTGTTCTGTAACTGCTTTGAAAAATTTCTTGCTTTTGAAAGTTGGATTACAAGTCTTCTTTTGGTTAAAAGTAGCTAGGAATCTTTAAACATTATGTGCCTGGATTTTCCTAATTCTCCTGGATTTGGGAAGATTTTCATCTCTATTTTTTAAAAGAATTTTTCTTTACTTTTTTCTTTCTGGGATTGACATAACAGAAACATTAGCTCTCTTGATGATGCCGCATAAATTCCGTAGTCTCTCTTGATTTTCTTTATTCTTTTCCTCTTTTATCTCTAAGTGGATAATTTCAAGTGATCTTATTGTTTCCTAATTCTTCAATGAATGAATTAACTGTTTAAATTCTCTATCACATTATTTACCTCCGTCACTGTGTCTTTCAGGACCAAATTTTGTTTGTTTTTCACACAGTCTATCTTTTGTGGAAATTTTCATTTTTTCTGATACTATTGCTTTGATTTTGTTGAATGATTTCCCTACATTTTCTTATGGTTCACTAAGCTTATTTGGAACCAGTATTTTGAATCCTTTTTCAGGTACTTTGTTTATCATCATTTTGCAGAATTCATTACTGGAAGTTTAAATGTGTAGCTTTCATGTTGTTGGTTTCCCCTAAATCTCTGAGGTCTTTGCAGTTTTGTGTTTGCAGAAACAGACATTTCTCCCTAACTGTATGCACTGGTTGTGGTAAAGTACACCATTCATCAGCAGTGGGAGGAGGGGTTCACTGGAGCATGATCAGCATGGGGTACCAACAGTCTGAGAAGTGGGGAAGCATCCTGTCACCTCAAGGATCTGAGATTCATGATATCAGCAATTGTGTGGGCCCTGGCAGGAAGCTGGGAGAAGTTGCAGTAGGTACAAGGGCTACTGGAATCCTTAGAGAGCCTGTCAGGTTCATTGATCAGGTAACGAGTCCTGCAGGAATGGGAGTTGTTGCTGGTGATGTGCACACACTCACTTTTAAGAGACAGCTGCAGATGTGTGTGTGGTGGTAGGGACCAGGTGTGGGCAAAAGGCCAGTGTCAGGGACCAGGGTCAGTGGGAGAATCAAGGGTCAAATGCATGTGGGGTTGGGAGAGGTAGTGTCCGTTGTACATGCACAATTATAGGATTAGCCACTGGCACACATACACCCAGAGTGTGGGTGTTAATGGGTATGTGCATGGTTGCCGCACTGGTTCCTGATTGAGGGCACTCAAGGGAAAGGAGAGAGAAACAGCTGGATAATTCGGCAGCTGAGGTCAGCAATGACAAAATAAAAATATGACAAAACATCAGAGTTTATCAGTGATGAAGGCAACAGGTGATGTGTGGTTGGTTCAGTGCCTGTTGAGGCTCTCAGTAGTGAAATTGTTGGGCTATTCTGCCAAGCAGGCTGCTTGTCACCACACTGGCACTTTGTGCGGATAGAGTTTATATCTGAATGGCTCCCCAGATCCTCATTCTGTCAGAGCAGGTATTTGTGGAAGATGATTAGATCAGGAGATACTGAAACTGGTTTGGTGTTGGGAGATAGAGCCTGATCAGAACAAGTGGATGAGTCACTGGGAGTGTGAAGTAGAAGGGTATATTTACTTCTCTGGCTCCTCCCATTGTTCTCTGCTTCCTGGCTACCATAAAATGAACAGCTTTTCCTCCTCTATGCCCCTCTCCCATGCTGTTTCTTCTTTGGACCCAGCTGATCAGGGACTGAAACATGAGCCAAAATAAACCCATCCTCCTTTATATTGTGGTTATTGGGTACTGAACCTTAGCAGTAAAGCGAATGAGACATGCTGATGTTGATAAACCTGCTGTTCCTACCCTCTTTGTTCCTGCCCAACTCCAGATGTTTTACCTATGCTAGTGTCTTCGCCTGGTATCTGTTACTAATAACATAGTACCACAGACAGATGAGTTATAAAGAGGTTTACTTGGGCTCATGTTTCTGGTTTGAGGTAGACCTTGTGATCTTGTTGCTGGCAGAATCCTGAGGCAGTGGAAGACATCACTTGGCTAGAATCCTTTGTGAGTGCCAGTCTCTCTCCTGCTTTATGTGAAGCCATCAGGATTTAATATTGGTAGTTCCACTCTGATAACTATCTAATCCCAATCACCTTCCAAAGACTCCACCTCTAAAAGCTGGAGTCAGATTAAGTTTTTTCACTACGTAGATTAGATTTCAACATGAGGTTTGCAAGCAGAAACCATTCAAACCCTGGAAATATGCGTTGGGTGAATCCAAAGAGATTCCTTTCTGAAAGGTGAGGAAACCTGGTCATTCACTATTTTCTCATTTTACCTGAGCAGAATTCATGGATCAGGAAATTTTTATTAAAATGGTTAGTTTTCTAATAGTTTTTTTTTATATCAGGTGTGATGATTAAGCTTGCTTAGAAGCCACCTGGTGGATTAGTAAAGTGTACTTCTGGGTGTCTGGGTGAGTCATAAAGCATGACCTTGGCCTATATCTAGTCCTTGGACTCTTCCCTTCTGGTGCTGTTTCTCTGCTCTACTTCCCAGATCCTATGACTAAGCAACTTTGCTCTGTCACTCCCTTCCATAATATTTCTGCTTTGCACCCAACTGACCATAGACTGAACCCTCTGAGAACATAAGATGAATCAAATCTCCTTTGAAATGTAAGTATTGGTTATTTTTTTCCAAAAAAGAAAAAACTGTCTAATACATGCTGGAGTGAGTGCTGGAATATTTTATACCAACATTTGTTGACATCAACTTCTTCCAAATTATGTCTTGAACTTCTGTCAAAGTTAGTATGAATAGCTACATGGTTGCCTATCTAAGCATTAATGGCTTATATTATTTTTTTAACAGGATCTTCATAGGCTTTTCAACTAATTAAAATTATATGTTCTACAAGAAACATATGTTATAAAGAATATTTCACTGCAATAGATATTTTCATAGGTACCGTGACATAAAAATATACATACAATAACATATAAATATAAATACACACATGTATATTTCCTGCATTAATGTGTCTAGACTCAGCAAGGAATACTCAATGGGAGCAGGCAAAGCAATAATAGGAGAGAAATGATATAAATGATGAAGAGTTATTTTGAAACAGTTCACATGTTTTTTAAACTATCAGATACGATATTTTAATAGTATTAAACTATGAATTTTGAAAAGTGATCAGAATGATGTCACTGTAATTCCATAGTCTGGAATGCTGATGGAGGAGAATCACAAATTCAAGTTTATCAAGGACAACTTAGAATTTAGGTACACCCTGTCTCCAAATACAAGCAAACAACCCAATAAGTGGGATGCAGCTCAATGTGAAGGTCCTGAGTTTATTTCCTAGTCATGCACACACACACACACACACACACACACAACTGTTCTACACAAATAAATAAGATACAAATCAAAATATCCATTGCATTTAGTGACAAGAATTACTGAAAGCTGAAACCAGGTAACAATAGCATATGGAAAGAGTTGCAAAATGTAAATAAATACACATAAATCTTCTAAGAATAAACAAAGAAATAAACAAGGCTTTAAAAGAAAGAATAGAGACAGGTCCACACCTGGAGACAAAAAGGGAAAGAGCCCAAATGGAAAGAGCAGCTGAAGACACAGGGAAGGGAACATGTGAATGCAAGAGTAGAATTCCTAAAGGCACAGAAAGGAACATGCTCCAAAGTGCAGGAAAAAGCTTAGATCCAAAATAACAATAAGAAGGAAAATCAGATTGCAAATATTTGAGCAAGTTAGATGAAAAGGAATAGAGACATCTTAAATGAAATCTTCCTGTTAAATTAAGAAGCAAGATTGCCTGCTAAAACTAAGGGGGAAATTGAGAGTACTAAAGTTTAAGGATTATTGGAAATGCTTGACATGTCTTCCATGAAGACCAGGAAAGAACTAAGGGAATATTGTGATTTTCCTAGCCAAGTTAGAGAATTTAGATCCAATTATTGATCATAAATCAGTAGGTGTGGTGATGTTCAAGGTTATATAATGTTCGACATCTTGGTTTCATTATCCGGAGCTGGAACCTGAGCAAATGGAGAGTGAGACTCCGCAAGGCGATGTTGGTGTGATGAATTTCACTTTAACTTGGGCAGGAAAGAAGATGTGCAGAAGCTATTTAAAGCACATGAGGCTCAAATTTTAGGACCCCTCTCTTATATAAATCACTTTCAAAGCCTTTCAGGGAACACCGGCAATTTGTATTTGTTATCTCTATCATTACACTGTTTTTTTTCGTTCTTTAGGGGCTTTGAAAAGCCTTAAATCTTTCAAAGTCAGAGTGTACCCCCAAGATATACAAACAGCAGTGCTGTTAGGTAGAAAAAATTCAGAAAAATGTATGAATTGGATTTTCTGATGAGAATAAAGGGAAATTTTTTGAGACAGAAGCAAAAGAGAATGGATAGAGTCTAACTTTAAGTTTGGGAAGAAAGAAGTACAAAATCTTAATTTTACAGATGAAATACTGCAAACAAAATTTACACTTGCGTTTCCTTTTTATGTCACTCAGAACTTCCGAGTTTGTTATTATGTTGAATTACATATATTGAAAATATATATGCTGAATTTAATTTTTTAATTTCTTATATAAATAAATACTCAATGGCGAACATTTGTGACTTGTTTAGTAAAATCCATCTGAGAAATTCCTTCTTGTATTTACCTTCAAGATGATATTTGTATGTGCTGGAAAACCAGTTTAAAAAGTGATGTAAGCTTTACTGTTTTATTTTCAAGTTTAAAATTAAAACTAAACACAAAGTTTAATCAAAGCAATGACTTTAAAATGTAAACATTCATTCTTCATAGTTTCCCAATTCTTCACTTCAGAGTTTTAACAGTAGCTTTTGCAAAAAGAATTTACATAGATATTATTAGATTAAAGAATAAAATATAAACAGATAATTGCACATAAGAAATTGTTCCAGCCTTGTCATTAGTATAAGTGTATTATTTTACAATATTTAAATTGAACATTACAAAACTGAACAATTAATTACTTTAATAAGTGAAAACACTTTGACAGCTAAAATGAATGAATATGTGCACCTAGGTTTATAGCTGCCCAGTTCGTAATAGCTAGATCTTGGAAACAACCTAAATGCCCCTCGACTGAGGAATGGACAAAAAAGAAGATGTGGTATTTCTATACAACGGAATACTACTCAGTTATAAAGAATGATAAACTAGACATTTTCACTCTTAAATGGATGAGTATTGGAAATATACTTCTCAGTGAACTAAATAAGTCACACATATGTAACCATTACATTGTTGCACTTGTGTGATGAACTGAAAGAAAATCTATGTATATAAAAAATTAGTTAAGACAGTTAAAGACAAAGAATTTTGAGTGAAATGTAGTTTTCACAGGGTCATCTTCAGATTTTATTTTTAATGCAAAATGTTTATTTGAAATAACAGAGCAATCAACAAAAAAGATAGTCATAATAGCTGGTTTCACTTGATTCATTGAGGCAAAAGTTTTGTGCTAATAGTTTTGTGGACAATGTTCCATGTCTATGCCTTTCATCCTAAACAATTGCTGTGAATATAACAATATGCAATGTGCTGATTATTGCTACTCTCCTATTGGCTGGTTGTGAAATTGTTTTGCTTTGGTTTCTTACTTTTCTTTTGTTTACAAAAAAAATTAATAAAATGAATGAATTATATTTTATGGCATTCTAGAGAGAGGCACACTGTAATCCATAGTGTTCCTATTCTTTTAGGTATTTGTCAGTTCAGGAACACAGGTACATAGGAACACTATGTAATCCATGTTAATTCATGCAAAACATGTGTCATTAGTTCTACTGTTTTGACTTCTTTTCTTGAAAAAGCAACCTACTCTTCTGAGATGAAAAGCGTATTTCAGTTAAATCATTTCTTCACAGACTAACATTAGCAAGAAGTCCTTGCAGAAGAAAGGAGATCGGAGAAGTAACAAGACTTTCAGATTACTTCTCATTTAACCTCATCCAAGAATCAGTTTAACTAATCAGTTTGTCAAACAGTATCATGATGTTTTACTCAAAACTTTAATTCATTTTTCTTTCTTTTTATTTTGTCTTTGTTTTTTGCCAAGTTTCGTAATTATCAAAGAGGGCATTCAATAATTTCCCTATGCGAGCATAGTATAAACACCACTCATGACAAACATTTCAGAAGAATTTTATCTAAAATAAAATATTGTTGTATATTATTGAATATGAATGACGAAATGTATAGTTTTCTCATGAAAACTGGTTCAATTAAATGCTTCATATGAAAATCCACTCTTGATTTTTTCAATTTAATGTTTTTTATTCAAATTTTCTGTAATGTGCTTCTTTTTAAATTAAATTTATTAGTACAATTTAGATACATAATGATCACATTCGTCATAGAGAATTTGTACCGGGACATGATGTATCTTAATTCCTGTTTTTTTCCCATTCCCCTCCCCTCCCTTCAGCTCCTGTCCCCCTCCTTATTTACAAAGCTTTGTTTCCATTTTATCCTTCTATTCACATTTTCCCTTCCTTCTTTTTCTCTAGGTGCCCCTCCCACTTAAACTATTTCTTCCTATTTTACAATATCTACTATACATTATTAATACCAGAAACATCTTCCTTATAAATCAATCCTATATAAGCTAAATATTTTTTACAAACTAAATAATTGTATATGAGGTTTTGGAATATGGCCACGTGAACACAGGTTTACCTAGCAAATGTTTTAAAATAATTCTTTAATAGTCTACCTGTTGAGCTCAAAGAAATATTTCTTAGAGTTTCTCCCAAATTAACAAAGGTTAGATATTCATTGTTACTTACAGAGTGCATCCTTTTGGATTCTGCTACTTGCTCACATTGATTTATCAACCCCAAGTCAATACATGTGGGTCCATCAGTCAGGGACATGTGCAGAACAGCAATATACAGGGTCCACCAAAAAACTGTATACACACTTCTGCAGTTTGCCTTATTAAAAAATACCTGGAAGATAATGGGCACCATTTAGAGCATCTTCTGTAATTGTAGAGGCCAAAAGTAACCTGCATTCATCTCATGATATCTCGATAAATTTAGTATTAATATATTCATGCAAGTTTTTCTTTTCCTGATGTATACATTTTGTTCCTTTCGGCGGACTCTGTTTATGTCTCTACAATCACACAAAAGTGAGGCTCTACTTTCTTTTTTCATCCCTCATATGGTAAACAAATGTATTTTGTGTCATGTATTTAGTGCTACATTTTTCATAATTTTTTGTCACTTTACTTCTTAAAATGCCCTGCAAGCCTGGCGCTGAAGCACTGGCTAGTGTTTCTAAGCGCAGGCTGGCCTTGCTGCGTTTTATAGCGAAAGTGTGTTTTTCTATATGTGTTCTACTCAGGCATGAATTACCGTATTCGATTTCAATGCGAATGAATCAATATTTGTTTAAAATGAAGTCTTCAAACATAAATATGCATATGAAACATGATTATTTATTTGTTGACTGATAAAAACATGACAGAATCTTATAAGAACCTAATCTACTTTTCCTGAGAGTTTAGTATTCACTAATCTCATGTCCATAGCAACTTTTAGAATGAAAATATTGTAAATAATGAGAATTCACTGTATAAATGAACCAAATTCTGCTGGGTAGGTAACTGTAATTTTTATAGCATTTTTGTAAATGAAGTATCTACAAAGTGATTTTCATTCCTTATAAGAGCTTATGGTAGGCATATACTCGGAGTATTGTAAAAACACTCTTGGTGTATGCTGGTATTTTCTTTTAGAAATGCAAATCAAGTCAGGCTTTTCTCTCATCTAAAAATCTTCCCAGGGCCTTCCACAAGGATCATTTGGAACATGAACTTAAAGATGAAGAGCAGACTCCTTGAATGGTACAAAAAACTGCCTTTCTTTACCTAAATCATGTTCCTATCCTTCCTTTGATGGCTTCTACACACTCTGAATTTCCTTTTTTGTGAAGCCCTTTAGACAATTTATACCTACTACCTGTAAATATTTAACTTGCCTTATTATTGAACTTCTGAATGTCATCATATGTTACACTCTTGTCTTAGTTACTCTGGGACAACTTTCCTGACTTGTGTTGAAATTGGTCATCACTTCCCTTCTTTTTGTCCTCATGATATTAATTTTCTTGTCTGCATCTCTCCTTCCTCTCACATCGGGAGCTCCTGCATTGTGGTGGAATCTCATGTTAGACATGCAGAATTCCAGGTCATGCATTTAGAACACATTGTAAGTATACCCCCGTTCTCACCCATTTCCAAATTTAACCAACATAAAACAACAGCAACATAAATCTGTACGTTTATGTCAAGATCAGAGTATTTTAGCATTAAACAGAGTAAACTTTTGAGAGGACACTAATCATGCATTGATCACTCAGTATTTAACCCCCTCTCTTAAGATCTCCATGGCATTCTTTGTGGGGATTTATCTCTCCCCATTGCACAAGGGGCCTGGTAGGAGGGGCATCACCACCACACATTTCCCATCACCAGTCGGAAATGAATTTTGCAGCACCGGGATCAAACTCACAACCTTGTGCCTGCCAGACAGGCGCTTAAGCTGCTGAGCCAAACTCCCAGCCGGAAATGAATTTTGAAATTAATCTCAGGAGCCAAGGGTAGTAGGCCAGAATCAGAGAAATGCAGAAAAACAACAGCAGTTTTGGGATAACACTAAGCAGGATCAAACTGCTAAGGAGCTGGTGGATGGATAAGGACATTAGACCTTGGTGGTCAGGATAGATTCTACAGGTTTTGATATGCATCCAAAATGATAAATGAAAAAAATCAGTACTCATAACGTGATAATACTGATAAGCACAGCTTGATGAAAAAATGCTCTGTGAAATGTATAATCAAAATAAACAACAAAAAGTGAAACTTGATGGAAAGAAAGCTACAAGGCATAATAGATAGATCTTGAACTTGAATCCCATAGAAGTAATGAAATTTACTGCAGGTCACAACAGCACTGGGAAAGCCAGGCAGAAAGCCAGGTTTTTGAGGCTTAATTTGGCCTCATACTCGCTGATGCCAGGATGCTCTCCAAGTAATGCTTTACCCGGTTTTATTTTCCGCATGACTTGAGTCTTTTATTCTTTATTTCCTACTTAAAATTAATCTTTTATTGTGTCATCATTCTTAGAATAAAGAAGACATTAAAAGTTTTGGAGAAGTCATATAGGAATATTCCTCTTGAAGATAATAAAATTCTGGTTTAATGTTTAAATTAAAAATATACAATGTATAGAATAATATAGACCAATATTGAAGTTGAAACTCAATTATATCTATAATTTCAAAACTTGGAAAATATATTACTCTATATACTGCTTTATATCTTAACTCATGCCATAGGTTTTTTTTTTCAAGTATCTCCATTCATTTTATATACATTTGAGGTTTTTAATGGCAACATTTGGTCAGTCTATAAAATATTAGATGAACTCTGTAGCCAGAAGTTCCAAGTAAAATTAATTTGTGATACTCATTTGGGGCCAGATTTTCAAATAGTTATGCATGTTCAAAATTCAAAAGAAAGTGAAATTTACATTTTTCAACCCAGTCAAGATTTAGTGGCAATATTTTCTCATCTTTATATATTATCTAATACTGAGGATTCATGAAAAGGATATTGGCAGGGCCTGTATTTCCCCTTTCTGATCAATGGAAATTGAAATTCCCTGACATGATGTCATTGTGAGCTTTCCACTTCTCTGAAAAATGGTCCCCTCTCACCAGGTGGCAGTTTCAGCCCACAATCACTAAACATGATAGAAAGTTTCCTTTTTTGTACTTTTCTGTTTCTTCCTACTTTTAGAATATATTTACATTTTTCTTTCATGTGTTTTGGACAGAATTACAGGATATTTTTAATTTGGAGGAGATTATAAATGGAGGATATTTATTTCTTTAACCACATTTCACATAAAGATGGTATTGTCTAATCTTTTGGTAAATGCAAAATATACTTAAATTGTTTAATAATTTCTATAAGAACAGTTAAATGTTACTAGGTAATTATGAAATTAGTAAATGTAAAACTAATATCCTAGTACCCAAATAGAAGAAAGAAAAAAGGGCACAAGTAGTGATAAAAGGTTTAAAGTCATCACAGTTAGGTTTAAATGTATTTTCCCAGAAAATCTGCTCATAGTAAGCCGTGATACCACAGAACTAAGAAATTTATAATACTATGCATTCCACAGATAGCAGAGTTATTGCAGAAGTGCATCAACCTGCCTCTGAAGGAAGAAGTTTTTCTCCTGGATGAAAGAATTGCAAAGGAAACTTTGACAAGCTTCAGTCAGCGCTTGCCTTCTCTCCTAGTTAATGCTTTTCATGTTATTGCATTTTTTTTCCAGGTGAAGGAGTCTTTCTCCTCTGTGGAAGTTAGAACACTTGCCGCTGCAGAAATAGAAATTCCACATCACAGTTTACACAGTGCAGAAATCTGTTGTCTCTCTTAGCAAGAAAACAGAGGGAGAATCTGTTCCTGAGATGTTGCATGCTAGCAGTGTCATCAAAGACACGGCCTCTGTTTATTTCAGGTCGGCCTGACTTCGCAAGGTGCCTGGAGGTGATCTGAGTTGTTTTGCTGAAATAACAAACACACGGCCCGGAACTGTGTTCTATGCACCAAGCACACGGCTGAGCTGTGGAGCCTTGTTACCATGAGTCTGAGGAGCTTTGGGGAATGTGGGCCAGTTTATCAGCGCTGCTCCTAGAAAAGAGCAAGACCCATGATGTGCACTTAGTTTTGAGGCTCACCATGTGTCTGGAGACTCCTAGAGCATTCTCCAGTTGGGCTGGTTACACAGCGAAGATGTGTTTACTTAAGCAACAGAGTATTATGAACTGGGATGCGGCTGGACTTGGGCCTCCTGGCTCTGAGGTGTTGCATTTACATGTCAGTGGGTTGCGAAGCCAGAGAAAAAGCACACCAGTAAGACCTTTATGGGAAAGTGAGAATTCAAACCTGGCATCTCTGGATCCCTTGAAGTGAGGAAGCTTTCAGTCGGAACACATACTTTACCTTTAATCCCATGCCCCTTTAATCCCGCGTGTCTTGCTCTTCCAAGGAAGGGTAGATCCGTCAGCAGTATCATTTGGGTCCTGTGCATTAGGCCTGGACCACGGTTCCAGACATGCAAGGTGAGTGTCTCCCTATGTACTTGGCAATGAAGGCCTCCTCAGTGTGAGGTCCAGGTTCAATCACTTGCTTAGTAACTGTCCATATTAATGAAATCAGCTTCATCTCAAACTAGTTTATTGTTGTCGCAAATGCCCACCAGTGGTAGTCGAAGTTTCATGCTTTCTTTCTCCTAGAGTTAGAAAGCAGTGTTTAATCCAATTGGGTAATCAACTGTTCCATTAATCTGGGACATCTCACTCTAATCATTGGCACAATGTCAGGCCTTAGCTAGGTTTCTAATTAGGCTGACTTCATAGAACTGCTGTAATGTTTATAACACCACAATTCACAATGGCTGCCTGGAAGCAGTGTATATGTCCGTCAACGGATGAATGAGTAAAGAAACTGTGGTATCCACCATTCACGGACTGGGGTTAGAGAGAACAATGGCTGCAGCAGCAAACAAGCCCAGTCTGGGAACCAGCGCCATGTGCGGACTGCAGCCGGACTGGGAATAGCCAGACCCCAGCCCCTTCCAGCACATGGGCTGGCAAACAAGAAGTACCAATCCCTACCCCAAAGCAACTGGTTTATCTGGAGAAACACAGGCTGTGATGATACCTATCAAGGTGAAATGTAGTTGGATGCCTGTGGTGCTTTGGTGTTTCACTAACATAGCAAATCTAGGGTCAGTGGTCTGATCATAGGTTCAGAGGGTATCACTAAGCAGTGTGTCATCTAGCAGGGATCTCCTGAGGGTTGCAGCCATTGTTGATTCCTTATGGTCTTCTTTTGAGGTCCTATACCATTTCCATTGTTTTGTTGGGTTGGGTTTTATTCTTTTGTTGTGTTTGATTATGTTAAATCCAATGGCAGGAGAAGCTATTTCAAGGATAGCAAGGCATATTACAGTAGCAATTTTGGATTTACTATTGGTTTGTTTTGAAGAGCTTCATCACATTTATTGTTTTGTTTTTATTGGTTCTATTCTATTTTATTCTGTTCTGTTTGATTTTTACTATGTCTCAAGTTATCTGCATCTATTTTGAAAACATCAAAAGGCATTAGGGTAACTACTATTGATTTCATAATATTTTGAAGTCCCGTATCTCTTACACTGGTTTGTTTTGATTGGTTTTATTCTGTTATATACTCTTTAAAATAATAATAATAATAAAAGAAACTGTGGTATCTATTCACAATGGAGTTGTACTCAGCTTTAAAGAAGGATAAACTCAAGACATGTGTAAGAAAATGTATATATCTGGAAAATACACTTCTAGGTTAAATAAATTAGACACACAAGCTGAAATACCATATTGTATCTTGCATTAGAGTAAGGTGAAGTGCAAATAATGAGCACAGTAAAAGATGGGCAGAAGAAAACAAGGAGATAGATCTTCTTGTGGGAAGGGGTCCAGGAGACCCAGAGTGGCTTGGGAGATGGGAAGTAAAAAGATATGTGATGTGGCATGGACTCATGCCAAATACGCACAATGAAGGAAAACATTATATGTCCTGAACATGGAAAAATAATCATAATAATAATGGAATGGGGAAAATGGATCCAGAGGTTTGGAGAAGAAGGGAAGGATGTGGACAAGGAATGGAAGGGGAATTTAATAAACAAATATGTTATGTCCTGGGACCAACTTACTAAGAAGAATTTTAACTTCATGCACTGTACACTTATACTTATATAATAAAATTCAGAAAAATGGGTAAACTAGAAAGAAAGAAAAAAGACCACCCTGAAAGTACCTAACTAAAGATAAAGAAAAATAAGAAAAGCCGGACCCCTGCTGTCGCTGGACTAACACTAATGTTGCTGCACCTGTTCTCTGGCAGAGTATTAATTTAAAAGGAGTAAAGTGCAGTTTATGAGCTAAATGCCGCATATTTCTAGCTAAAATTAATTTTCTCCTGCTTCTCGTTTTCAGGACTCAAACCAACTAAATTGTTTAAATTTTCCTAAGGAAATCTTTCTATATTAAGCCCAACATATACCATTTACATAATAAGAAATCAATATAAAAACAGGGTAGGTTAATAGCACACTCTAAGGCAAAGCACTTGGGTTAATGGCATCAGCACACACTAAGATCACAAGTGTAACTGCCACTTTTCTTCTATTGGTTTTCATAAAATATAGCAAAGCAGATAATTTATTATTGCTTTTTTTTTTTTGCAAAAAGCATACAACTTTGCATGATCTTGTAAATATAATTAAAATAAATCTAAGGGTTTCTTAAAGATGCACTTACTTCACACTAAAATCATACTGAGGAAACAACCCAGATGCCCATCAACTGAGGAATGGATAAAAAAGATAAGGTTGGTTTTTTTTATGTAATGGAGTACTACTCAGCCATAAGAAAGGTTAAACTGGAAATTTTTTTAGATAAATGGATGCAACTTGACACCATACTCATAAATGAAATAAATCAGACTCATACGTGTAAACATTGTATTGTCTCACTAGTGGGAGAACCGGGAGTAAATAAGATCCAAAATGTACAGTAGATACTAAAAACTGGAAAGAAAAGAAAAGACAAACTGAGATGGAGAAAGGGAAAAGATAGAAAGAGAAGAAAGGAAAAAATAGGTATATACAAGATAGTTAAGAAAGTTAGTTTCTCTTAGTTCATTGAAAAGAAAGGTTTGTGCTAGTATTGTTTGGACAAGATTTCATGCCTATATCTTGTACTCTTAATAACTACTATGAAGACAACAATATGCAAGGTATTAATTATTGTAACTCTCCTACAAACCAGTTTCGAAAATCTGTTTCATTATTTTTATCTTTTTTCTCTTTAAAATAAAAAAATAAAATAAATAAAATCTTACTGGTTTCACTTGAAACTATTTAAAATTCAAGTAATCTATGACAATAATCCTGTCTAAATATTGGGTAAAGTTTTAGAATATGATATACTTCACCGGCAACTACTCATTTCAATGATTATTAACATTATACTTCACTGTATATCTGGAAGACTATAGAATACACTATTTGTGATCTGTAAGGATAACACATAGTAATGAAAGTGAGAGCCTGTTTTTATAAGTAGCAATGGCAGCAGAAAAGTTAATCTATGTAAAATGGTAAGAAATTAAAAACACATTGGAACAAAACAGAGGAGAATTACTGCTGAGCAAAATGTTTGTCAAAGGAGTCACTTGTATAACTTGGAAGTTCTTGTTAAAATACTCAAGCTAATATTTTAAAAGTTTTTCTTTATCACAGTGAGTTATGCACATCATCACTTTACAGAGCTGCTCAGAAGAGAGGGTAACAAGACGCTCTCCCCTTCATTAACCCTGTTCTCACTTGCAGGAGACCTCTTCCTCTGGCCACTTGTTAACATTTTCAGTAGTTTTATCTAGAAGTCTGAAATATACTTATTAATTTCACTTTGTTGAATTTTAAAGGCATGGCTTTAGTCTGCCTATGAAGAAGTCTTACTTCCCTTCAGAACTCTCTTCATTAATGCTTAATAACTATTTTAGGTTTTAATTAATTTTTTAAAATATGTTATGTTCTCTTCTTAAGCCTCTAATGTTCCACTCCCACTGAACTCCTCTTACTGTCCACACGGATAGATTCACCTTTCCCTTGTTTGTCCCATCTTTTGTCAGCACCTACTGCTTCTGTATTGTCTTGCGTGGATGCTCTGACAATAACTTAAGTCTGTAAGTGGAAAACTAACAGGCAACATTTGGAATTCTCTGTTATACAGAGGGTGTTAACTATCCACCACCTGGCCAAGTTGTAATCTAGGATTACATCTTTCTTCTCTCCGAGTCTCATGGCACACACGATTTGATGTCATCTTAAACCATTCTTACTTTAAAGGAGGGTAGTATTTTCTCTTTCACTCAGTTCATGGCTTGAAATCATGTCAGATTTCACTGTTTCATACTTGAATTTCCATATGTCTCAGAATATGGAAACCATTCCTTATCACCATATAAGAAATCTGTTCCTTCTTAAGACTTGAATTGATTTTCTTTTCTTGTGTTGTGTGGTTTTTCTTTTGTCCTACATGCCAGTCATTCTATTTCCATGCACTACTTCACAGATGGGCTCTGGGGACCTGCTGGTTTGGTCTGCATGGGTCGCACCTGCTGGTGGAGCTGCCTTCTCTACTCTACTGAGCCCACTTCCTGAGCTCAAGGCTGCCTCTGGGGAGCTATTCACAGAAGGGGAACGTAGCAGAGGGACTTGACAAATCCCTCCGTGTCTAAAATTACTTTTATTCTGTTTTCACACTTCATTGAGTTTGCTTAAAAATTCTAATTCTTGTTCTGTTTTCCTCAGAAATATAAATTTCTTGTTCTGTTGTCTAGTGTCTAGATTTTAAAAAAGGAAATGGGTACTTAAAAGATATTTTGACTTTGTTCCTTTGAAAGCATTATTTTCTTCTTTCTGTTTTGGAAGCCATTAAATTCATTTTTTTGTCCTTAATATTCTGAACCTTCAAAATAATATGCCCAAGTGGAGATAAGTAGTGTTTACTCATTGGGTGGCTATTCAGCAGCTGATTTCACTTTGAAGGCTTGGAATTTTTGAATTTGTGAGCAATTATTTTATATTTTCTCTTGGTAATTTTCTGTTCTTTATCACCATGATTAACTATTATTTGATAATCTGTATTTGTCAAAAAATAGGTTCCTTGGTTGTGTAAAATTTGCCATTAAAATTATCTTTATTTGTTATATCTACATTCTAGGATGTCTGCTTATCTCACTTTCCAGCTTTTTCATTTTTATTGTAATATCAGTGCTCTTAATTTTTAACCTAACTTTCTTTTCATTTTTTTCCCTGTTTTGCTTTTTAGTTGTCATAATTCCACTGTGTGTGTATGTGTGTGTGTGGTGTGTGTGTGCATGTGCATGTGGTGTGTGTGCATGCGTGTGGTGTGTGTGCATGCGTGTGCGTGTGGTGTGTGTGCATGCGTGTGTGTGTGTGGTGTGTGTGGTGTGTATTATGTCTCTTTGAAGATAACAAAGTTCTTAAGAATGTATTTTGGGTTGCAAGCTTGCAGGCCTATTTAACCTTTCAGTATGTCCCGTCAGTATTTCCTCTTACTTAGTTTTTCTTTTATGCTTCACTGATCACCTTCCCAGTCTTTGTGCTATATGAATTTATTTTGTTTGTCATTTTCACTGCCTTATTCCAAGGCAAAAGACAAAATAATAAAAGTCAAGCATTTTGACTTTTAATACCTTAGTTGCACTCTTAAATAACTTTTTCTCTTTATTGTTTCTTAGTTTATTATCTGGAAGAAATTTATGCATTATCTTGCTTAGAGAGATTTACTAAAGGGCTTGATTAAATTTATGTGATGATTTTATAATGTTCTTTCTTTTTCCTATTGGGAGAGAAACCACTAAGAATGATAAAATCAGTTCATACCTCAAAATAAGCAGAATATCCATTTGTTCCTGCCATCTGATGAAGATACTAATATCTGACTCTAATGATTTCGCTCAAATGGAAAGAAACCCCAAGAGATCTTCTTTTCCTGAATTGCCAGAAAACATGTCATGCAAAAAGAAAAGAATGAAAGAAAATGAAAAAACATCATTTACTACACCTTTTTTGGAAATTATGCAGTTGATCTTTAAAACCCTGAGAACTATGATTTAATTAACTCATAGAATATGGAAACCAAATTAAAGTAATACAAACTTTAGAGTTTGAAAAAAAATAAAAGCCATTTTCTTAGATATACTAAATCCAAAGAGGAAACATGATATCATTCCAAGAATTAGCATTATTTCATTACAATAGTC
This sequence comes from Dasyprocta punctata, assembly GCA_004363535.1. NCBI lineage: Eukaryota > Metazoa > Chordata > Mammalia > Rodentia > Dasyproctidae > Dasyprocta > Dasyprocta punctata. The sequence continues at coordinate 71,023 of RJWM01005989.1, forward strand.
AATTTCTATGAGACACAGGTTTAAGCACCCTGCTTATAGCATATTTCTGCAAGGCAGAATTATGTTCTAGCTGCACAGACAGGCTAGTTACAATCATTCTGATTAATTCATTTTGGTGGTATAGATAGAAAGGACGGTAGTGGACACCCTGCATATATTCTTTATCAATAACATAATAATTCTCTTTGTTGGTTGCTCTGTAAGATTCTCTTCTCAGAGAGAATGAAAGAATGGAAGAAAGAATGAACAGAGATCAAGTGGGGAGAAAAAAGAGAGGGAGGCGGGGAAGGGGAGTAGGGAGAAAAAGAAGGAAGAAAGGAGAGAAAAGTATGTGGGGCCTAACACTAACCAGGACGCTGACTTCCGTAGTTTGGAAAGCCATCTGCATGCTAACGTTCATGTTAGGGTGATTGTTAGAGCTTTTGAATGTATAGCCAGTATTAACAATCACTGGCCTCAGTCAGTGCTTCTCAAGCTTACCGTGCATACAAATTCCAGGAGGACTGAGAGGCAAGTTCTGGACCAGTCAATAGAGCAGAGGCTGTAACTCAAAAAAAAGGGGGAAAGAGGGAAGGGAAAAAGAAAAGATATAAATCTGTATATATGTATATGTAAGATAACTAAAGCGAACATACTGCTGAATGTATTAGTTATTAAGAGAGAACAATTGATACTCATATGGGTAGATCAATTTTACATGTCTATATCTGTTAACATAAACATCCATTCTGAAGATAACGATATGGAATATTGCAACCATTGTCAAGTTTCCATCATCCTGCTTTGTAAACCTGTAATGTTACTGTTGTGCATTTACTCTAGTTGTTTGTCTCTTTTCCTTTTTATCTTTCTTATATGTGTCTTTTTTCTTTCTCTTAAATAAAAACAAACAAACAAACAAACAAAAACAAAAACAAAAAACAAAATATGTTGGCTAACTAGGCGTAGTGGTACATACCTGAAATACCAGCACTCCAGAGGCTGAGGCAGAAGGATCACTGCAAGTTCCAGGGTCGCCTGAGCTACAAAGTGAGTGCAAGGCCAACCTGAACTACACAGTGAAACCTTGTCTTAAAAAGACAAAAAAAAAAAATTTCCTCTATAAGCAAAGTCAGCTGTAAGATACCTTGTATAGCATGTTTCAGTGAGGTATCACAGCCCAAAAAGTCTTCCATTTTAATTAAGAAAAAGACTTAAATAGTGAAAAGAGTTTTATTCTATTACAGAGAAAATATCCATTATGGTAAAGTATTTCACAGGCAATAAATCAAAAAGGCATTTATTGATCTAAAGTTTGTATCTTGAGGGGGAAAAGATGGGAGAGGAAAAACTGAAGGTCTCTGACATAAGAATATGTGAGGAGTGATGTTTGAGAATATAAGAGGAAGTGGTGCCCTAAAACAGGGAAACCATTGTTCCTTTGAAAGATGATAAATCGCAATGCCAATCAAAATACTCTATAGAGAAGGATGAATATAGAGGAAGTTCCTCCTGGCCACCCTTGTTTGTTCTGTTGAATAAGGACCAAAATGTTGCTCAGCTGAGAAGGGAGTTCTCAGACTTGGCAGCCTGAGGAGAAGGCTGAAGTTTAGGAAAATTACTGAGCAGGATTTGACTGAAAACAATCACAAAGGTTTCTCAAAAGGAAAAGTGGACCAAGCTTGGGCTGCACTGAAGTTTATGCACCCTTCAACTGTAAATTGCATTACAAAGTTCATAGATGGGCTCAACCAAAAGTGACATTTTGTGGGAGGGCTAAGATGAAAGGATAATATAAATGTCTTATACTATGAGTAACTACTTTGATGACAATGATGCAGTCTATTAACTATTGGTATTCTCTTATTCTGTTAGAAAATTTTGTTTTACTTTTTCATAAAATAAAAAATCTGTATCATAATTGTTGGTATTGAATATTAAGTAAATATTTACATTTTAATTTCCAAAGATCCCTTTAAAAGGGTAAAAAAAGTCATATAGAACGCTCATAATTAATTGTATTGATTGAAATGTAAGAAAATTTTTAGTAAATCACTGGAACGTAATTGGTAAAACGCTCTAAGATTAATTGAAAAAGGTAGGCCTCAATAATCTAAACATGATTACTGATTAGTCTTTATAGAGAGAACCTGGTAAGCTCTATTCCTGCAAATACCATAAGAAAGAGTTTCAGGCTCCATTAGAAACAAGCAATTCTTGTACTTTAATAACTTCATGAGTGTGAGTCCTAGAACTGACACATGAATCTCAGACAAATAATTTTAAGGTGTATTTTTCAAATTAGGAAAATTTATTAGTATGAAGTAATATAAATGTCAATAAAAGGGTAAAAATTGATGTGACTCATATCTAAAGTAATTTGAAAAATGTTCTATTTCTACATGAGACAAGTGATAATTGGAAAATAGATCAAACAATCATTAGTTTTCCATTGTTTCTGTCTTCTGAAACACAGGAAGAAAGAGTAGCTAAAAAATTGTGAGAAACTAAACAAGAAAATTTTAAACATTACATAATGAGAACTTTGTTCAACTAATTTGAAGATTAACATATGCCTTAAGGAGAAACTAATATCATCTTGCTTTCCTTAATTACAGTTTAAGGTGCTTCTCCAGGGATTTGGCATAAATTTTCTAGTCATTCACAGAAAGTTCTAAGGAAACAGAAGTCTGACATTGAAACTTGAAGCACACGTATATCTAAAGAGTGTTCCAGTATCTGTCTACAACACCTAACTTAAAACAAAATTACCTTTCTTCATTCAACATCATAAATACCTTCTTTAACAAGAAACTCCATTTTCTGGAACTAAGGTGAACTTCATCATTAATAAGTTATATTTTAAAAATGACAAGAAATTTTTCTAAGTAATTTAAAATCTGAAATTACTCAGAATTTTTACTTACTATCATTAGTGTATATATTTAACTATAAAAAGACATTTTCAAATATTGAGAAAATAGAATAATACATTTAAAATTAAAGGGACATCATGGTGGGTGAGGTACACCTGACCATATTTTTCTAGTGAAAATGCATACTTTAGATAACAGTAACCAGTTGTGCTTCTCAGTAGCTGCACTGAGGGAATACAGAAAGTGATCTTCATGTTTACTTACTTGGTATGATAAACAGCAAGATGTGTTTCAAAGAAAACGAAAGAAAAGACTGATAGTGAATCCTCAACATACATGAAGCCAGAAATGATCATATTTTACAACAAAATGAAAAGGCGGAGATGTTGCTGACGCGTTCTGCAGCACCTGTGATGTCACTTAAAACACAAAGTGTTGACCAGTGGTTGTTTTGCTAGATTCTAAATGTGTCAGGCATAAATAGCTTAATACTTTACAAAGAAAATAGCAAGTACAATATATTTTCCTAGAGGATTGTGACTGAAATTGATATATGATCAATTTCAACAGAGGAAGAACAGTATTCATCTGCCCAAAGAACTCCATAAAAGAATTCTGGAGCAGACCAATGAGCAGACAGGTGAAATATCAAAAGAATCTCCTAACTAAACAGGGAGACCTACCAAAGAAGACAGGAAAACAAAACAAATGTACTCTCAGTGTAAACCAAGCTTATGTTTGGAACATTCTGTTCACATGTGTGAAAACTGCCTTAGGTTTGGTAATTGAAGTCAAGATTATTTTTGTTATAGAGTTTTATTTGCATTTCCATTGTCATTCATATAGAAATTTATTTGTTATTTTTTAGATCTTCTAAATAGGTAAACAGTTGATGTTGAAAATGTTGATGTTTATTTTCAATACTTAATACATATTTGATATTTTGTTTTATCGATATGTCATTTTCCTGCTAAGTGCATAATGTATAATATAATAGGAAGCTCCTGACAAAAGAAGAAGACAAGAGAGGGGCAAGCATGGCCTGCGAAACAGGAAAGGAAAGCTATGCACACGTGCTGTCAGTGTGGGTCTTGTTATTGAGCTTGCAGTTGTCATGTGTGAACATTGCTTTTTGTGTGACATTGAAGCAAAAATTATTTCTGCAGTAGATTTTTATTTGCATTTTCATTGTAGTTCTTCTAGGAATTTATTTCCACTGTTATATTTTAGATCTTATAAACAGGGAAACAGTTGATGTTGAAAATGTTAATTCTTATTCTACCCACTCATTACATAATAAAATTTAGTATTTTATTTCATGGATATTTTGTTTTCCTGTTAAGTATTGTTTAACATTGCAAAACTCATAAAAGTAAAATTAATAATTAATAATTCATCAATAGAAATATTCCTAAAAAATAAATGGTGGTGTCATGCACTCCTCACAACATGCCTTGTGAAAAATTTAGCATGGTGCTCCTATCAACCTAAATAGATTCAATACTCTCAATCATACACTGATAAAAACCGAACTGTGTACAACCAACATTCTGATATGATTGAGGTACTGGACACTGACCATACCTCTTCCCACAAATGGAAAAATATTTCAGCAGTGTTTGGGCAACTTGACGTGCATTACTAAATGTTATCTATGGGGTGACGTCTCTTAATTCATTCAATTTTTTTCTGTGTATGAATGGGTTTTCAATACTGTATTCAGATAATTTTGATTTTTTTTTCTTCTGGGCTATATTCTTAAATACTGTCATGTTCTTCCTGAAATTCCTCAGTGTAGTTTTGCAATATCATTTCTAAATTTTAAAATTCTTTCCCATGACCACCAAGAGATAAGAAGCAGCATCTTTGTTCTTCTTGTTTTGAGTGTCCTCACCCTTATGAGTGTGAAGCTCTGAAGAGACATCTGAACCTGCTGGTTAAACTTACCTTGCAAGTTGTCTCACTGTTTAAAACTTCTAGATATTCAGAAACCATGATTTCTCAGATTTTTCCACGTGTTCCTCTCTCTGAAGATGACACTTGCCGGTTGCAGAGCATGTCTGCTGAGCGCTCTCCATTCCCCTATACATTGTGAAGCTCCTTTAGTTAATTTTTCAGTTTTATCCATGGTCCACTCCTAGGTCACCAGACTCTGGTGCTCAGGGTAGCAAAATCCTCACAGTAACAATTAAAGAATGAAATGAGTGAATCCTAAGCAAAGGTCCCTGAAAATTATACTGGTTTCTACATTTTGTTTCGCCTATGCTGTATGCTTTCACTCAGCATACTTCTCCAGAAAACTAAGTTGCCATCCATGAGATATTCCATGCACATTAACTTCTGTCTCACATTTACTCACTAAATAAAGAGGCAGCACAAACGGGTTTTGGAAACACAACAAAGGCACACTATACAGCATGTCTCTGGGCAGCCTCGGTTACTTGGTCATGGAACACTATAGATTTCATGTGATAGAAATCTGCTTCGGGGTATAACAGGAAAAATACAAAGGTACTCCAGACAGGTAATGTCAAGGAAAGAATATGACTCCACAAAGAAAAGTATGAAAACATACATATAGAAAATAAAAGTTAATACAATACTCTAGAAGGCCTGTTGTCCAAACTGTCATTTTATTGGCAAAATTTTACTGAAGTACAGGGGAAGTCATCAACCCTCGCACATAGCCATTAGTCAGTAACTCCTCTATGGAATAGTGAAATAGAAAGTAGATATCAATTAATATCTCTTGATATTAAAAGAACACTGCAATGGACATTCTTAGACATTTTCCCTGATTCAAACATATCTAATAGAAAGTGTTCTAATCTTTCCTTTTAAACATTGTTAGCTGCTCAGTATAGTGCTACTTATACATATTTTAAAAACTACTTGCAAGCATTCAGGAGGATTCATGTAAAACTTGGATAATAATTACATTAAATCTATACATTATTGAAGAATTAGCATTGTAAATATATTTTCTACCTATTAATAAACATATTTCTATCAATTTAGAACTTCTTAAATATCTTTGTATAAGTTTGATATGTTCTTTAACGGATTGTGTAACTTCATTAAGTTTATTCTTAAGACTAAATTTGTCTTAATGTGTTCAAATATATTTTTAAAATATGCTACTATTATTAGCATTATAATAAAAGTGACTTGCTTACCATCTCAGGGTTTCCGTTCTCATGGTTTTGTTTGGCCTCTATGAATTCTTTTCCTTTCTGTCATTTCAATGGAACATCCAACATACATGCATTCCTTTTTATGTTTCTTAATCTCTGTAATTATTTTGGTTGAGAAGTTTCTTTAGCAGTCTAGTCTACCATATGATCAAAACCAGAAGTCTGTCATTGATTGGACTTTGAGTTCTTGTAGCCTTCCTTCAACAAGAGTTTTAAAATACCTTATGTTCCTTGAATCTATAATTATGTCCTAATTACATTTATGAATTATGTGATGTATTATGATTGGAAGATACTCACAACATGCTGCTAAACAGATGCATATTATGGATTGATTTATCCAATAATTGGTGCCTCGTATGATCCAATCTACCAAAAACTGAAAACAAAAAAAAAGGTTAAACTAATTTAATTTGATGTAAATGATTAAAGCTCATATATGTAAACATATACATATGTATTTGGTGCATTTTTTATATAGTTTTTCTACGTTAAGAACTGAATAACTGCAAAATGAACATGATGATTATAATGCACTGTAATGGAAAAGTGACCTCTGAGAAAACTAACTTCATGATGTGTTCTGAGCATATATTTTATCTCATCATTTAAAAAATAGAAAGTGATCATTGAGGAAGGCCCTACAATCTTATTAAAGTCGGGATCTCGTTATGAGTTTATCTTACTATTTAATCCATCAAGATCAACACTATTAGAGAGATATGCTCACATGAAGGTCAAATCAAGTACAAAACAAACCAAGTATTGTGTTATGTTAGATTTAAGTTCAGTTTTTACAAAAAGTAGCCTTTTTTCTAAAGTTGATGTTTTCAACCAATAAGTCATACTTGGAAAGTATAATAGACTTGAACTCTGGAAATTTTGGGAGATTGAAAGATAATACTATTTAGAGATCACTTAGCACAATTTTTGAAAGATAGTAATTAGCCAATATATAAAATATCTTTATTATCATTCACATTATTGTGATCGCTAATACTATTCTCCAGAAAAGAAACAGAAAATTCTTGGCTATGTCAAGTCTGCTGTTGTTATTGCTAATTATTCACTGCTTATAAAGTAACTTACTTGTCTTGCTAGTACTTACTTAATGGAAAGCAGACTCATTTTCTTTCATACCATTCCCTCTATTATAGTATGCCACCACACGGTGCCCATGTGTCAGTGTCTTGGTTACCTTTCTCTCATTGCTGGGACAAAATATCTGACACCCAAAAGGAAAGGTTTACTTAGCTCACTGTTTGTGGAGGCTTCAGTTCATAATCAACTGGCTCCAAGGTGGGGTGGCATGGCACCAGGGCAACACTTCAAGGCAGCAGCCAGGGCGAAAGGGGAGAGAGCAAGCCAGTTTTCCTCGCTTATACTGCACACAGGCCATGCCCCTTCCAGGGTGCATGTAGCACTCACAAAATCTCCTTGCCTTCCTTTCACAGGAGGAGGAAATTTACAAAGGAGGAACCCTGGCTGCCTGCTGAGTCCCTTAGTTAAAGTTCTAAACATCTCAAGTTGACAAATGTATCACCCATAACAGTCACACATCTTCCGGCAGTGCAGGTCAACTCAGTGGACAGTGATGATTACAAAGATGCAAGAGAGCTTGAGAAAATCAGGAGCAGCAATGCCAGGCTTCACGGAGACGAACAGTGCTGCAGACACAGTGCGGCGGCGCTGACGGTTGATTTGGCGCCTCCAAGTCCAGAGAGTTGCTCTTCAGGGGAAGGCGGCCTCCCTGACTGGCTCTCTAGCTGCCCACTCCTGCCCTTCCAGAGTTTGTAATTTCCCTATCATTTGCTTTCTACATTGTGAATTCTACTTTTTACTCCTTTTACTTAATTGTGGCTTTTAATGGTTGTCATCTTTTTATGTGTTTCACCTCAATACCCCTCAACCAAATTCTAAATTCATTTTTGCAATTTCATTCAAATATATCTCATCTCCTGCAGTTGTTTCACGCCATTCCTGTTCTGTTAGACAGGGCAGTGACACCAAAGGCTGCCGGCCAGGTTGCGGACTGATTTTGCTAACAGGACAGACCCTTACTTGGTCTAATCAGCATCTCAAAAGGGACAGAATCACACAATGCTACACATGTTCACACACACATGCACGCATACATGAACACACACACTCACACAACGGGAACATACAAAGATCGGGCAGTCTAACGATGATAGAGTGAAGTAAGGAATCATCTGTCCAGCTGTCATCAGAGTGATCCATTATTTGCAACAATCTTTGCACTCAAATCCAATATATCAATGGTATTGTGATCATTTTGTCAGTGATAAATGTTCCTGTCTTTCACTCTCCACTCCCACGCCTCTTATTTCTGTATTTGTTCTTTGACCATGACTTTATTCCACCCTTGTGCACTAAACAAGACTGATCCATCCTAATGTGTAGTTTTGCACTTCCTGAATTTATTGTCTTTAATGCCTATGAGAATTTTCTGCTTCCTGGAACAGTGTTTCTCATGCATTTTGTACTTTCTTGCCTTCTTGCCCTGCTGATAGAGATTATTTTTTTATACTCATATACTTGATGTGTTGACACCATCTCATTTTGGTATATTTCATTGTTTTTTACGGTATTTTTTTAAAAATACAAAACAATGGATCAAAGGAGATCACTACAATAACTCTTCATCCTAGACAAAAATAAAAACTTTTATACCAGAATGACTGTTTCTGTTGTTCCATCTCCCATAAATATTCTAGCCTCTGTTTATTTTTAAATTAGTTTACAGATTGCTGTATTGCATTTTTTAAACTCCTAGAATGTCATGTGAAGTAAGAGAAACCAGTTCATTTGTTAAAATCAATACTCATAAGAAAAATAATATAAAGTTTCTGGATGACAGTTAATATATTGTATTTGGTTTGGCCTGAAATAGTTGATTTGTATAGGTTATTTCTTTGAGACAGGTAAAATTCACACTATTGTCCTGCTTCTGACTTAAATTTCAGTATTTTTATTCATATAGTATTATAAGTTGTTTAGAAAAATAATTTACAGAAGAGCTGCCCTTTGCAATTGTGTTCAAAATTTTAAAAACTATCTTCTACAACTAAATATTTCAATAAAAATATTATCAAACTCAGAAAAAAAGATTTATGTACTTATGTTTAGGATCTCAAATATTCAAAACAGTGCCAGGAAATATTATCTGTACGATGCTGCTTTTCTTTGACCCTAATTTTAATATAATATACTGTAAATAAGTAGAGGAATAATAGAAATAAAAACAACAGAGACCTCTTACAGGTATCAAAGAAGTAAGTCTCTCTACGATACCTTTTATGTTGTTGACATTTCTATTTAGTCCTACTCAATATACTATCTCTGAAATAATGCTTCTAATACAAACTACAAACAATAAATAAAACAAATACGTTGATATTTGTGTTGTCATGAAATATAACTGTCGTTGAAAGTTATGAAAAGCACACACACATTTTCAAAAGATGAAGTTTATATCCCAGGGACACAGGAGGTGTGATCATAAAATCCACTGTTTAAATTTTTTAAAAAATATATTGCAGTAAAATGCAAATTGCCATGCATTTCCCTCAAAATACTTTCCCTTGCTTTGAGTGCAATTATTCTATCATTCTGCCACTTTCTGATGCAGCTCTGGAAGTCCTCCCTCATGAGTGTCTTTAGCTGCACTGGTACAACTGCCTTGATGTCCTGAATTGATTCCAGACATTTACATTTCGTGGTCATTTTGACTTTGTGGAAAAGCCAAAGTCACATGGTATCAGATAAAGTGAATAGGTGGGTAGGAACAGGAAGTAATGTTTTTATAGGCCCATCTTTTCTTGGTATAGCAGCAACAGCATTCCCTGGGGTTGCTTGATTGACTGGCTTGTTTATTCATTTGTTTGTTTTAAATCACACTTGGTGAAGACACAAAAAAAGACTTCTGTAACTGCCTCAGAGAGTGGCAAAAGTGTCAAGATAAGTGTGTTTGAAGCAAAGAGAAGTATTTTGAGTGAGATTAATGACAATGTGATTTCACTGTAATGATAGCTTTAATTTAAACCTTTATAATATTTCAATTACATCTTGTGTATTTGGGTTTCAAACCATATCTGTTTTATCAGTAAACGGGTAAGTAAATGCTGACTCTAATTGGAAGCACTACTTTTGGGGTAGCTATTCTCATATGAGAACAATTGCTCCTGCTCATTGCTAGATCATTGCATAAGCATGGTCTAAGTCCTTCAAATGTGTTCAAGAAAAACAGTTGACTTTCTGTGTAAATGTTAAGGGGGGAAAAAAAGAAACTTTTTTCACCTTCAACCAAAGTACCTTATTTCTGATGCCCATAAGCAAAATTTAGCAGTTGCTTCTGAAAGTTTTAGTGAGCGATGTACTGGGCCATCTGTTCTATTTGCTCTCTGAAACTTGGAGATAAGTAACCTCTGGCATCAGAGACAACTACAACAGCTGCGATTTTGCTTGTAGTATGCTAGTTGTGCAAGGAAGATTCCAAATCCTAGGGTATCACATCTTCCAAGCCAAATGATTTAAACCAAGGTCAGTAGATTGTCCTCTGAAGGCAAGGAAAAACAATAGCTCAGGATCTGATCACTCAGTTACAATGAGCATCGACATTAGTTTTTGACCTTCAGATATGAAAAGTGATTTTACTACTAAAGTAGCAATTCTAAACCTGAATTAAGTAGGCAGGCATCTATTCAATAAATGTAGATAATCTAAATAAATCAAGTGCTTTACAAAGGTCTCCTCTGACCTTCAACAGACGTGTGCCAAGCATGAAATTCTTTCCTGACACCCCAGATTTCTTTCCTAAATGACAACCATTCCATACCACTTCTCACTTGCCTCTTGGTAAAATCAGTCAAAGCTTTCTGGGTCTCCTTTTCTACTGAGTTTAGGAACACTTGAATATTCATTCTTCAGCTTACATTGAGCGTCACTTGTCCAAGCCACTTGGCTTCTTGAAGTTTCCCTGTTTCTCCTATATCAATCTTGAACACAGAGATGTTTTAATGTTATGGGTAGCATCCTCCCCTCTATTTGCTACCCTGTAACATATGCAAATCATTTTTTTATCCACAACCCAGAGGGATTATCTTCTAAGAGTTCGTGATACATGCAATTTTGCCACAAGTGGACAATTTCATCAATGCTGAACCTTGCCATATTTATTTCTTTCAAATTAGCATGGACAGCCTCACAGCCTGGATCAATTCTTTCTTAAAACAAAGCCCAACAGAAGTACTCTTCTGGAAGTAGTGCAACAGTTGTATTTTGCTTACAAAATTCCCAAGCCAAAATGGCTGACTATCCTCTGTAGTTTCGAAAAATTTTGACACTTATTTCATTCATTTTCAGCAAGGTAAATACAAAATAAGCACCTTCTTACTTATAGATGTATTCACAATGCAAAAGTATACACATTTTAACAAAAGATTTCAAGAGATGTTTCTTCTGCTAAAAAGCATGTTGTATACTGCATCCCCTTGATGTTAAATGATACGGTCATCTAGGATTCATTTAAATTCTCCTTTGTGCTATGAATCATTTACTTATGAAACCATTACCATTAATAATCAAAACTGGTTTTAATTAAACCGAGAGAAAAAGTTTTGATTTTCTTGTCCCCCCTTAGTAGTGCAAGTGATGGTAGTGAATGGGATCTTTAATCTTTAGATTTCAGGAACAAATGAACAAAGTTCCAAGATTCTCCCTAAACATGGCTCATAATACTGATATTATTATACCAACCTCTTACTTGGAGGGTAAAAATCATGATTAGCATATTCAATTCTGCCTACAGTGCAAATAACATATATTTTCAGAATTCGTTTCTACCCAAGGATTAGCACAGGCTTTACAATATTGTACTGCTACATAAGACTTCAGTCACATGTCCTAGACCACAAACATTTAAAAATATCCCTGAAGAAGAGGCTGCTGTCCTGTTGTAATCCTGTTGGAAGATTCAAGTAGCAAAACTCTTCTCTCATGATTGTCTGTTCTGAGAACTCAGACAAACCAGGAGACCTGGCAAATAAATGGTGAATGTTAAATTGCAGTGATCAGTCTTAATCCAACCTGATTGTTTTAATGTATGGCAGTGGCAATAACGTTATACAGATTCAAACACCTGTCACTGATACAAATCTAATAGGGGTATTTCAAATGAATGTTCACGCGAACACAGGGCATCAGGCCTCCTCAAAACTTCACAATCGTACTCACCTGTTCAAGGTTATTATCTCATCGGCCCCACACATAGTTGTAAAACTTTTTTGTGAGATTAGACACAGGTTTATAGTTGAAGTACCATCCCATACTTAAATTTCTAGAACCAAATTTTAGAAGTTTAAACAGCATTGAATGATTCCCTGGGTTTATTTGGTTCACCTCTTCCTAATGCATCATCTCATTTAGTTAATAACAGTGTTATTTCTCTATAACGTTTTATTCTTTGTGTATAAATATGCTAGAACAGAGAAACAAATTTATCTTCATTCTCAAATGACAGAGAAAGTTGCAAAAAGCCACTTGTAAAAATACTCATTATTTTCTTGGTAACCTAAATAGCATCATGCAGTTTCGCTTTGGTGTCACTTGGATTTATTTTAGTGTTGGAAAGTAATCACCGAAGTCAAACAATGAATCCCAAAGTGAATGGAGAAGATGGTGTGAATTCCAAAATTACAACAGCTTTTGTGCCTTCAATTAAAAGCCTTTCTTCCACTGCAAGGATTTTTGACATGTCTAAATTTCTATCCATTCTTTCATTTGTCACACAAGTGGAAGTGTGTTACTGAAGCAGTAATCAGAATATGGAATGTTGCTGGTAAAACCGCAACATGGTGCCTGATCCCTGAGTAGAATTACCCTGTAAGCCAATTTGGTAGATCATTTGCACAAATGTTAATTTATTGTAGGGGTGATGGTGGTGGTGGCAGAGTGTGTATGTGTGTGTGTGTGTGTGTGTGTGTGTGTACTGTGTAGAAGGTATTAATTTAGTATTGTAAAGACTTAACCACGAAGAATCATATAATTCTACTAGAGAGGTTAGAGAGAAAGTGTCTCAAAGGAAGAATATATTTGCTAAATCTTGAAGGGCTAAACTTTGATTTTAAAGATTTGTGATCAAAAGAAAGAGGGGCATTGAGTGAGGAGGACGACCATGTACCCGCTCAGGGCAAACACTTACATGATTTTGATCTATGGAAAACTTTATAAACTGACTGAAATTAGCATAACCAACTGCCCCAAGTTTGTGAAAACTGAAGTATTCCTTGGATTGAAACTTTAAGTGCTCAAACCAGAGCAGACCTGAGCAATTCACCCAAGATTGGTTTTTGTATCTTTTATCATCTTTCCCACAGTATTTTCATTTCTGCATCATGCCTCTCAAGTTTTAATCTATAATTGCATTTACATATTGATCTAATAGTTCATCAAATGAAGAATTCATATTGAAGATTTTTCTATTTTCAGAGGGGTCTAATCATTTTCTTCAGGAAGTCAGATGAAGAGATACTACATTTAATTTCCCTAGTATGACAAAGAAAAACTAGAAAGGTGGTGACATTAAAAGTACTAACAGCTGGCACAAATAAATTTAAAACTCTGAACCAGCACCTGTTTTGCACATTTTATTTTCATTTATGCATATGATACCACAATGACAAGAAGTGGGGACATTAATGAAATAGTCATAATGAGAATATCAGGGAAATGGAATGCTAAGTAACTTGCCCAATAGCTGAAGTCAAAGAGTGCAAACTAAAGCAATATGACTATTGTCTATCATTTTGCTCTTTTTTTATTTTGGGTTTGTGATAGCACAGGCAAGGACTTTCTGAACAGAACTTCAAATTCTCTGTAACAACTACCAAAACTCATAAAATATGAAGATGTCAAATTCGAAACAAACATTTTTCTGTACAGCAAAACAATGAAAACAAACAAACAAACCAAAACAGAATAAAGAGTGATCCTATAGAATGGGGAAAAATTGCCAACTACTCCTCATAGAGAAGACAGATATCAGGAACATATAAAGAACTCAAAAAATCATACCCCCTCAAATAAAAGACCCAATTAAAAATGGGCAACTGAATAGTTATTTCAGAGAAGAAGTGCAAATGGGTGATAAATACATGAAGAAATGGTCAACATTATTTGCCATCAGAGAAATGCCAATTAGAACAATGCTCAAATTACTCTTTAAATGAATCCTTTCTCACCATGCCTAAACTGGATGCCCTAAAACAGTCCTTGCCTCCTCCCTCTCTCTTGTCGCTCACATAGAATAATCAGCACTGCTTATTTCTTCTTAAAAATCTCAACGTGCCCACTGCTTTTCATCTGCTCTTCTATTTGCAGAATTCTTTTCTTTGCCTCCCCATTTTTGTACATGGTATCTCCCAAGTGGGAAAAGGCATAAGCACCTTTACACATAATTTCATATTATTGTGCTTTGCTCTACACTTAGAACTAACAGTTCCTAGAAAAACCTTGATGATCACCCTGGGTTAGCTCCCTCTCCAAATACTCCATTTCTGTGGAACCACCAAGCGCGATGGCACTTTCTGCTCTGGATTATTAGGACCTGTTTATTTGTTTACTCCATCTACCCCACATTAATATGCACATTCGTGTAAGACAAAAATCGTAATTGTTGTAATCCCAACGCTCAGGAGGCTGAAGCAGCAGTATCATCGCGAGTTCGAGACCAGCCTGGGCTACAAAATAAGCTCAAGACCAGCCTGAACTGCATAGCAAGACTCTGTCTCAAAAAGACAAAAACAAAAAAAACAAAACAAAACAAAAAAAAAACAGGAGAGAAAAAGAAAAGAGAAATTATAATTGTTTACAAATGTCCCTATACCAATAACATCTTGGAAGACAATAATCACTTAAAAATTTCTCTATTTAATGAATCCTGGGCTAAACATTTTAAGGACGATATTTATTCTATTTTTATTAGGTTTCTCTACCCAAGGCTAAATTTATGGGGTACAAGGAATAAAATGTATATACAGACAAATTTTATTTCTAACGGTGCCTCTAGCTAAAATAACACATAGAAAATAAAATTTG
>RJWM01005990.1:0-87592 GCA_004363535.1 Dasyprocta punctata
TTGGCTTAAAAGTGGGAGGAAATATTCATTACCTCTTGATACCCAAATATGCCATTTTAAATGTCAATTAAAGCCATTTACATTCTTCATATGATGATGATTTCATACTCAAGTATTAGTCAAGTCTCCTTACTTTCTTCCTGGACTTGAGGTAAATCACAATGTAGTAATAAGTTGAAAAACTACTGGTACTCCAAGTTATTCATTATCAAAATGTCTCCTTTTTCCTGAAAGAACCCAATTACAGTAACTTGAACTTTATCATCAGTCTCTTAGAGTTCATTATTTTTGTTATCTTTTTTGCTGGAGTGTCACTTTGTCATTTAGTAAGTTAGTGCTATTTACTATTTGTAATCACAAGAACAAGGAATCTGGAACATTGCTGCTCCATTTCTATTTTACTTCTCCTACTCATAGTTTTCTACCCATGATCAAGAATAGTGATACAGAGTCTGCCTATCCATTAGGAATAAGACAACAGGTGAATTATATAAAGTTTAGCAAGAATAACGCTGTGACTTTTGATTCTTTTTTGCAGATTTCACACGAAGGCTGTAGGTGAGCACAGTCACATCATTAAAGTAAATTTTGTGCAGAATTCTTTTTTTCTAAGAGTATTTGGTGAGAATTCTTCTGCTCAGGTCTATTTAATTGCAAATTGCTGCTCTGTTCACTGCTTGGATATGAAACCGAATTCCTTTTAAAGCCTCCATTATCAGTGTGGGAACAAAAGGGTAGAGTAATGCCATGGGCAAGATCTTGAGGTAAATGAATAATTTCTGTAGCTGAATGCACAACTTTTCTTAAAGAGAATAACATTTGCTTAGGAAATCATACCTAAGACCAGGATTTTTCCAGAGAGAAATTTCTTAATATCTTTATCTATTCAGAGAATAATCTTTCTCAAAGACTGACAATTTCCAAACCTAAGAGCTCCTTTTTTCTGAAGGAAAAAAAATAGTGATTTTAGAAACTGAAACTGTCCTTTTAATACAATATCACTTACATTATCATCTAAATCAGTATCATTCAACTGTGGTGCTAATGCTATTGGGATCAGATAATTCTTTATTGTTGGGGCACTGGAGTTTTCCCATACATTGCTAGATGTTTCCTGGCTTCCTTAGTCTCTACCTGATACTGCTAAACGTTTCCCAGGAGACAAAACAGCTCTCAGTTGAGAACTAATGTTCTAAATATATGTTTATACACTTCTGTTCATGTTATACCAATGGTATTTACTTTTAACACTGGGTAATATAGTCAAATATTCTGTCACACTTCTGATTGCTGAAATTCCAAATAGATTTCAAATGAAGTAATGCAAGTAGTTCTTGAAAATCTACAAGGTAGAAAATCTATAAGGAAAAACTGATAAATTTCCTAAGTGGAAAGGAGATACTTGAGCTAACATTTGCCTTTCTCATGCAGATTTAGGGGTTGAGTTAGGACCAAAGAGTGAAAATTACAATGAGAAAATGTATAAATAGAAGATAAAGTTAAATAATAATATCCATACTACCATGCTATCTGAACTTTTATTATTTTAGTACTCAGTTGGAACATTTTTATATCTCTTGATTCCATATTATATATGTCACAAATTACCAGATGAGATTCCTTGCACATCTTATTAACATGGTGTTTCTTTTTTCTTTTCTTAAATTTGTAAAGGCTTTTTAGGAAGGTCAGGTTTTCTGGTACCGGGGATTGAACTCATAACCCCGCTGTTGCCAGGCAAGCACTTGTGCCGCTGAGCTAAATTCCGGTTGCAAAGTCTTTTTGCAAAACAAATATTTATCTGCTATATGTACTACACATGTTATTACTTTATGCATCTTAAAAAATTCATTCTATTTTTGATCTTTTTCTTATAAAACAATTCTAAAAAGATTATGTACTCTAAGTCATTAATTTGTTGCTGTTGTTTCTCTTTTGCTTTTATAAGCAAAAGTAAGTGCCTTGCCGGAATTTAAAATAATTCATATTTATATATTTTGTCTGTTTGATTTTCATTTGTACAGTAAATTTTATACTACATCTATAAATGTGGATGGACAATATATCTTGTAAAAAAGAAAAAAGAATTCTTTCCTCTCCTCTCTTCTTCTTGCCTCACCTCAATGTCTCTCTCTCTCTCTCTCTCTCTCTCTCTCTCTCTTTCTCTCTCTTTCTTTGGTTTTTTGAGTACTTATGCCATGCCTAACATAGAGCTATATTGCATGCCTCAGATAGGGCTATATGGCTTACAGGTTTTATCACATATAAATTAAGTATGATGTTATGGTTTGAGTAACAAATGTGCTCGAAGTCTCATGTATTCAGAAGTGGGGCTTTTGGCAGACAGTTGGATCCTAATGCTACTAATCTCATCAATATATCAATTCATGAATAATTTCATAGCTGAATGGCTTATTAGGAGGTTTGGTGTACATGGAGTATGTGGGTCTGCTAGAATAGAAATTTAGAACAGTTCTCATTGACTTAAAGTTCTTTTTCTTTCAATTATAGCCATATTCTATAAGCAGTAAGTGGCCTTTCAGACTTTTGAATGGAAAAATGACATAATTGAAACTGAAACAGTGCTGTAAGGAAATCAATTTAACAGGACCTGACATGAGATATTGTATAAAAGGAGAGTCTGGAGTCTTTTGAAATGGCCCAAGACAAAGATAATAAAATACCTGGATTTTCTGAACAAAAGTTATACTGGAAATTGGAAGAAAAGAAATAAAAAAAGAGATATTATGGACAGAGAATTGACAGAACAGAGTAGTTGACTGAATTCTGAGACAAGTAAGTAGAAATGTTGAAGATAATTGAAAATTTGATGGCACGGGAAGTTGATAGAACATGTACGTAGTTTTTCAAGTAAAAAGTTTTTCTAAGGAAGATTGTTGAATTTCTTTTGAAACATCAAATACAGAGAGAGGGTCTGAGGTGACATTTTAAAATGTAAAATATCATCCTGAAATGAGAAAAAAAACCTTCAAATTAAGTGTAAAAAGAGTCATGTGCACTGATTTAATGGAACCTGTGATATTGCCAAAGATCAAGAGCCTAAATGAAAATAATCATAGACAGATTTTTAGAAATATTTACATTTCAGTGATGGTAAAGGCACATGATCCAGATTCAAAAATAAAAGCATAGAGAAATAGAAAGGAAAGCAAAGACTGTATACGAATAGAAAATAATCAACAGCTGCAAACAATGTAAATATTTGTCAGCATTGTGTGATGCGTATTGTTACTGCTGTGCCTGCAGCCCCTCTTGCTAACCACATTAATGCATAGCTACCCAAATTCCAACATCTAGTAGCTGGTATCTATGTGCATAGATTCTCTTTCTGGTCATGAGAAACTGCTATGCCTGCTCACACCACAAGCTAGTACTATGAGATAATTTCTCTCTAACCCAGGAATCCCTCAGCCAATAGCTGAGGGGAATTGATATACAAATACTCCAGCCCGTTTGTGCCTTAGGTAAGCTAGCACTGAAATACATCACCTACACTGGCTATTCTGGTTACTCAACTTACTTAACTTGGTGTTTTCAGGAGAAACTTGACTGACAATGAAAGCATTATTGATTGTTTTCTCTGTTATCATTGCCCTTTTCATGTTTCATTGAATCATTTGCTAAGTAAGCTTCTGCTCTTAAACTCAAATCTACTTCAGCTTCTGCCTCTCAGAGAACCCAAATAAAAGAGAACCTAAAGAGTAACAGAAGCTTTTAGGGAGGGAGATGCCAAGGCTGACTTTAAGGACAGTCCTCATAGTAAGGGGCACATAAATTGGGCAATGGAAACCCTGAATGGGAATGTGCAGGAATGCCAAGTAATTTTATGCTATATAAAAGATGTTGAGAAAAAGGACTTAACTTTGAAAATTGCTATGTTACAGTGAAATAAAAGGCAAGTTGAGAATCTAGAAAAAAGTGGATGAAGTTTATGAAGCTCAGTAGACAATAGTCTACTGTGAATAATTCATCAAAAACAGTTAAAATATTTTAAAATAGTGTCAAGAAATGAATATATTTCCAGTCAATCCAGCATACAAATTCTGCCATTCATTCCACTAACTATATCTCTGACCTCATTTTTTCATCTATGAAATGAGGACCAGATTCATCAATCAAAGATCCATGCTGTAGCATGCAGGGCTGCCAAGAACATGGCAAAGACTTAGGAAATCTGAGCTAATACTCCATCTGATACACAGTTCAAAAAGAATTCACATGAAATTTGACTTTGCCAGTTGGGAATGACTGTATTCACCTCGCTTTTCTGTTAAGTTTTAAAATAAAAGATGCTTATTTCTAATGCAGAAATCTTAGTATAAGAAACAAATAATTGTTCCAAGTTTTTCCTTTCCCAAGAGTTCTAATATTTACAGGTCCTCTTTTTGATAACCTACTACATTTATCTGGCATGCACTTAAAAGTTTTTCAAAAATAAGTTACTTGGCCTTCAGCTTCATGAATCTTTTATGTTGGTTTTGTTTTTCAGACAATGAATGGTATCAGATTATTCTGGGAAAAATCAGACTTGAGATTTCCTTCTCAACTTTTCTTTACAAATTAAAACAATGTGCTAAATAAGAAGTTGAAAAGAATATTTCAAGCACAGCAGTCTCACTATGTCCACAAAAGGAGTTACAACCTCAAGTGAACTTACTTGTTCTTAATACATTTTCTAGTTTCTTTTTAAAAGTTTTCTTTCTTAAAAGTAGACTTATCTTTATATAGGCTAGCATTCTTTTCATTAATGGTTCATTAAATACGGTTTTACTGCAGAAAGTACTACTTCATTATTATTTCTATAGCTCCTCAAAATTCAATCCTATGAATTCTCAGTGCATCATTTATTTTTAACAGCATAGAGGAGAAATACTGACATTATCAGTTCATTCAAAGCCCTTAGGAACAAATTATACTTACATAATAATATAGAGAAAAAAGTTTGTGTTAGATGTATGATGTTTGCGGCTGCTGAATATTATTATTGTCTTCTTCTACTTGCAGGATACAAGTGTTCTACTTTTATACATCCAGACTAAAGTACATATCTTTTGGGGTACATTTTATTCATTTGCTTGTTTTTTGTTTACTTTTAATAGTATGTATTTCCAATACATAAGGATTACATTCCATATGGGGAACTGGCTCATGTGTACAACACATTTTAATCCTTTTTTCAACACCTTTCCCTCCCTCCCTCCCCTCTCATCTCTTAGTCTCATTCCCATATGAGAAAATCCATCTCTCTACTTCTTATCATGTATCCTTTATTTCACTCTTTATTTATATTTTGTATTTCCCATGTAATAGAAACCTGGCAATGTTTAAGCTTATGTGAATGATTTATTTCACTTAATATTGTGGTATTCAGGTCCATCTCTTTCCTACAAATGACCAAAACCAGCTAAAATGGCAAAATGAGTGAAGTAGGCACTGTTTCTATCCAGTGTTTTTATTCACTTGGGTAAAATTTCCAAAGGCTGATACACAGCAGTACAGAGTTTAGAGAACACAAAATCTTACTCAAATCCTGATTCCTCTACTTAATAGTTCTTTGACATTAAACAAATTACTTTGGAAACCTTAATTTTTTGTTATGCAAAATGCAGAGTTTTGTGAGGAAAAAATACTAAATAATATCCAGGAAGTTCTTAGCTTAATGCCTAACATACAATGATAGGTAAATAAATGGCAGGTATTAGCGTCATGAGTAATAGTATCGTCTCTTAAATGTGCTTCTAAATGATTTTGAAAAATATGTAATATCAAATAAGGTCTCACCTGCATGTGAATATTAACCACATATAATTTAGTCAGTAGTTAATGCATATAATAGCTGATGTGTACATATGTGTAACACAAATAACAATCAGAATTACCAAAGTGTGATTCTATCACTCTTGCTTTCTTCTATTATTGAAGAAAACAGTCCAGAGCTGTTTAAGTTTAGAGGCTTAATGACGACTCATCATGTTGTTATTTTACTGCTCTTGTTCCATGTCTCTGTGCTAACTTTGAATTGTTTGCTAATGCAGAATTACTTTTCCTTCCAAGAAATCATGCTTAGTTTTGTTAGTATTGGAGAAATTATAGTAATGTGGAAAATCTTGCCATCATTCAACACGATTTCTGAATGATTCACTTTTCAAAATCTAATATATAATGTATATCTGAATCTTTGTTATAGAAACAGTTATTTATGTCCTAAAATTGATTTCATGTAGTCACAGAATACTATCATCTCTAACAGTAAAACTACAATCATCATCACCATTACTATGGATTCATTGTAACTAGAAGTGGACTCAGTTACAGGAATCGTAATGATAATAACTGCTGCTTATTGAGAAAAGCTTCATGGGTAGCTTATAAATTTTAGAACAGATACATTAAACTATTATTATTTATGGATAATAATTCTGGGATTTTTGAGGCTACATTATTAAAAAAAAGTGTAGAGCTTCAATTTGAATTTTTCTAGTTCCACATAAAATTTCGTTATGTTTTACCAATATGGTGACTCCATGAAAAGAATGAAAAGGCTTGCCTTTTAATCATACTGTTATAAATGTCTTTTTGGGGGACGTTGAGGTGACATTATAGGTTTCTAATGAATATAAAAATGCTTCTCAAACCAAGCATTGTCTCTAATACAATTTATTTTTCATTTTTGGTTGACTCCTGCTTACTTTTTTCGAATATATCTTGGCCTTCTGCTACGGTTTATACATTGTATCAACTTGAGAAGTCTAGCAGCTTAATTAAGTAACTCAGCAGCTCTACATTCTGGGGTGTAGAGCACAGTTACCTGGTCATTGTTACAATTTGAGAAGGTCAGAAGTTTAACTGAGAGACTCAGCAGGGAGCCAGGGGTCTTACTTGGTAAACATCCTCATCCTGTGCACAGGAAGGCAAGATTTGTGGATGCTACACCCACCCTGCGGGGGGGGGGTGTCCTGTGTACTATATAAAGGAGAAGAGGCTTGCTCTTGGCCCCCCCCACACACACAGTTTTACTCTGGCTGCATTTGCTTGGCTGCTGCCTTGAAGTGTTGTTCCTGTGCCATGCCACCCTGCCTTGGAGCCAGCTGATTGTGGACTGAAACCTCCAACAACTGTAAACTAAATAAACCTTTCCTTCCCTAATTTTGGGTGTCAAGTGTTTTGTCTCAGCAACAAGTAAAAAGTAACCAAGACACCTTCTTACGATGTTCATTTACCCATAGCAACTGGAGTCAAACAGAGTAAATAGTTTTATGGTCATTAGCATAAATATTAAGCTATATACTAATCTCATACTCAGTGTTCCATAAGTTCTAAAATCATTTTCAGCTACATTTCAATTAGTACAAACGCAGTCACATACACACACATATACACATAAATGCATATAATGTTACCAAGCAAACCACCTTAAAACACAATGGGACAAGACAGTAAGATTTTTCTCATAGCCTGGAGGCCACCTGAATGTGTGCAATTTTAACTGAATCCCACTGGGAGGCTGTGCTGATATCAGCTGATCATGTTCATTAATCTGGAAAAAGGCTGACATGCATAGTTTCCTGGTTCACTTGTCTTACTTCCTTCTCTAACATTTGACTTGCCTGGCAGGTTCTCCTCAATGTGATGTCCTATGCACAATAGAAAGACACCTACAATACAAAAATGTTTCATTCTTTGCTTGTATCTTCTGCTAAAATTCTAGTGGACAAAATAAGTCCCAAGGCTGAGTACATGTTAGAAAGAATATAGAGAATAATTTTGGAAAAGATTTAATGTATAGATTAAACCCAACCCCAAGTGTCCTGCATGTGTTCTGAGGTAACCCAGGTGGTCTGAGTTCTGGACAAGAATGTCAGCTTCCATAGTTCACATCACATCTCTAGTACATAAATAGTATCAGATACACAAATCTACTCCGGGACTCATTTATCATGGTTGTAGTCCAAGAATAGCTGTTACCACTAAATTTACCATTAACTTCCATTATATTGATAAAATTAAGTCTTTTCCCTATCATTACTGCTAAAATAAATAAAAAGGGTATGGCTAATTACCATACCCTACTTATTGAATTGCCATACAAATAAATGGGTCATTTGTCTTGAGTTCACACTTTTTGAATTGGGTCTGTTATAAGGGGTGCTTGAGTTACTCCATTAGATACAAGTGGATGAGCCAAAGATACTTGAAATTCAGTCTGTAAATACAGAAGCTCTTCTCAAAAGTGGGGAAAGTGTTTCTTAGTTAATTACATTATAATGACTGGCCCCAAATAATTCTCACTTCTATACATTCTCCTTATAATGGAATGCTAAATGGTAATAAAATAAAACATGATGATAAACTGTGACATATAGCAAATTTGTGGTGATAATTTCAGATATGACTTGATATGCACTTCAAATAACTGTGTTGCCAAAACAGATGAGGTAGAAGACTTTCACTTTGAGATATTTACATGAATCTATTTTCAGTAAGTCAATGATTATGAATAAAAGATTTCAATCATGTGACATTAAAATCATTCAATTGTTTATACCTTTCTATGAATACATTCAATTTTAAAACATGTATGTGTACATTTTATGCATCATTTAATAATTTTATATCTTTATGCTAAATATACCAATAATACACATACCAAAAGAAAATCTATTAATAATCTTATAAATGTATAATTTAAATAATTTTAAATAATTATAGTCACCTTTGATTTGCCCATACCTCTTGAAAACATGTAATTATCAGGTTGGTACTATAGTAACTGTCAGTGTAACTAATGGCAACCAATCCTGAATTGTAGCGTTAAAAAAATTCTCACAAGAAATGTTGTTTTAAAAATTTTGATTATTTTTTAACAATATCATGAAAAACAATGAACAGAGCATTTTGGAAATGTGTACATTTTACATTAATTTGTTAACTTAGTTCTAAGTCTTATTTAATTTTTCCAAAGAACACTGCTAG
This sequence comes from Dasyprocta punctata, assembly GCA_004363535.1. Taxonomy (NCBI): domain Eukaryota; kingdom Metazoa; phylum Chordata; class Mammalia; order Rodentia; family Dasyproctidae; genus Dasyprocta; species Dasyprocta punctata. The sequence goes on from RJWM01005990.1 coordinate 8,995, forward strand.
AACCCAAACAATTAGTGTGTCTTCATTTTTATCTCAATGTAGCATTGATTCTCAATTGTCCAGTAGTAGAAGAGGTTTATTCTGAAGGTTTATTGTATTTTTACATGATGTGTGCTATTTTTGCCATGAAAATACTTGTTACATTGGTAAAAATTTGTCTTATACAATAAATCATGCTGAAGACTCATTATATCTTTTATTCAAACCACATAGTTTAGTTTGAAATCCATCTAATACATCATTTCAAGTAACAAAATTTTGTTTTAACATTAATGTAAAGTCAGGCCTGGTGGCACAAACCTGCAATGTCAGCACTAGGGAAACTGAGGCAGGAGGATCAGTGCAAGTCTGAGGCCGACCTGGGCTACATAGTGAATCCAAGACCAGCCTGAATTAGAGCAAGGGTTTGTCTCAAAAACCATTAAAAGATAATCATTTTTTTCTGCTTCTAGATCCATTATTTTAATGTACAAATTTTTTAAAAACTTGGAATCTGAATAAGATGTTACCTATCTTTCTGTTGACTCTCTGATTATTGTAATTGTCCCTGTGTGGGTGTGTCTAGGTGTGCATAGAAGAATAGAAGAAGAGAGTGCAAAGATGGTGTCTTCACTCACTTTCGTTTGTGCTGGGACAGAATATCCAGTACCTACAAGTCAAAGGAGGAGAGGTTAATCTTGGCTCATAGTTACAGTGCATGATCAGTGGGCTTCATGACACAGACAACCTAGCAAAAGCACGTGGGAAACAAAAGCTGCTCACTTGATGGCAGTCAGAAAGCTGAGAAAGAAAGGAGGAACCAGCAAGGGCAACACTCGCTTCGATGTCACACTCCTCCAATGATCTACTTCTTCTGAGCAGACCCCACTTTCTAAGGACACATTCAGGGGCTTCATCCACTGCTGATTATAGTTCCCGCTGATCCAATCACCTTCCAAAAGCCCCATTTATGAATGCATGGGGCTTTTGGAGACCTTGTGGATACAAACCAAAACAACTGGGAGTGCAGCTCAGGGGCGGAGTGCTTGCCTAGCACGTGGTAAGGCTCTGCCTTTCATCCCCAGGAAGAAAACAAGGATGAAGACACAGAGCTGGAGTTGTGGAACAGGATGGGGACAGGGCTGAAGACAGAGACAGAGATTGAGACAGAAGTGAAAGAGTCCATGAAGACAATACCATTATCACAAATTATCTGTACAGGAGGCAAAATTTAATTTAAATTATATTTTTGTCTACTTATTTTTCTTAGCACTGAGGATTACACCTAGGGTCCCATATGTGCTCTGCATGTGTTCAAGTACTGAACTCTCTCCGCAGCTCTAAATGACATTTGATTCCTTTGCTGTCTTTAAGAATTTTTTCAACAGATTATACTACAGTGAAATTCCAAAAAACAAGCAAAAACAAAACAAAACAAAACACAGCATGGTGCCTAACAAAATTTTGCTATCATAATTTTAGAAATTGAGCCCAGTAAATAGAAAGAGCCAAATTACTTTAGATCATCAGAAAGTTGACAGTGCTGTGGAGTACTGATAATTCATTAATGAGTCAAGAAAAATTACCACCGTGAGGCTAGAGAGATACCGGTTAAAGTTTCCAGATGATTTCCAAGATAAATTGCTTAATTTCTGGCATTGAAAGAAAAATAATTTGAATTTTAGGAAATACATATGATTGTCTGAAATACTTTGACATGCTTTAAATGACAGTCCATTGTTCCAGAATGTGAATAATTTCAACATCGTATGCACAGACTATGAGCAGGCCATCAACTGATGCTAGACATGGTACTTATAGAAGCAACTCAGCACGTCATTTAGACTGTTTATAAATGAGGAAAAATAGAAATTTTGTGATATTTAAGATTAAAATAGTCTGTTGTTATGTGGAAGCACACTGCTGTACTTGTCTTTTTTCAATGTATTGTTTTGTTTTTCTCAAGGACTTTCCAGGAACTACATGGTATGTCTCGCAATTCACAATGCCTATACACTGAGGAAATATGTGCTTGTCCTTCACAAAGCAAAATTCCTACCCTACTGTGTTGTGTTCTTTCCAAAATGTTTGAAATCATATTATCTCAAAGTGGGCAGTTGTGTTTCTTTTTTTCACAAGTTTCCCTTTGATCTGTTTATTTTTATCATAGACAATCTTAGGCAAACTTTTATCATGCTCCATCTTTATTTTGATTTATGATTACCAATTCAGTAATTTATTTTCTTTACTTTTTCCTGTGTATCTCAAGAGTTACAAGGTTTATAGGATTGTTACATTGTATTTCTTACTGTGGTATTAAAGCATCTTTAGAATTATTCCTTGCTTTTCAACCTCAGTATTAATGACATTATAAGTCACATAATGCTTGTTGTACCATGCTATCCTGTGTTTTGAAAGATTTTCAACAATGTCTCTGGCCTCCACCCACTCACTACTTGTCAGCAGCAGTCTCCCTTTCTCCAGCTGTGACAACTAAAAATATCTTCACATAAGCAAAAATTCTCTGTAAAGCAAAAGTCTTTCTGTTGGAACTGGTCTGTATAATACTTCCAAGTGATTTGATGAAGTGCACATATAGAAGTATAATTCAAAATTCAGGTTTTGAGTGATCTTTGGTCTCAGTTTATAATCTCTGAAATGTAAATAATATATTGCATTATCTATTTTTATTATGATTCGATGGGATATTGTATGTTTTAGGTTAATAATTTATACTGCTTAGTATAGATAAAATTCAAAAGTAGCATTCAGAGATAAAAGAGAACATATATAAAATGTTTATATTTCTATTATTATTATTATTATTGGTACTGGGATCAAACTCACAACCTTGTGCCTGCCAGGCAGGTGCTAATGCCACTGAGCTAAATCCCCTGCCCTATTTTTTGAGACAGGGTCTCACTATGCAGTTCAGGCTGGCCTTGAACTCGCTTTGTAGCCCAGGCTGGTCTCAAACTCACTACAATTCTTCTGCCTCAGCTTCCCCAGTGCTGGGATTAAAGTCATGTGTCACCACGCCAGGCTTACATTTTTATTATTATTCAAGATATTCAATTTGAAAATTATTTGTTATATCATGTCATTATCAACATGTTTTTCTCAGACCTCTTGCTCATTTGATGCATTTCCTTACACCTCATATTTTGTACAGACAGAGTATCTGATGACTTTATCATAATTATTCATACGATTATGTAGAAGTCGTGAGTCACACATCATCCTGTAATTACACTCAATTATATCTGTTATTCTAAGCTTTCATAAGCTACCTCAACTTCTAGGCTTGCCTTTTAACTTGTTGTATTTTTCTCCATGCCTTGACCACTGAAACTTGCTCTGGATTTACTGGGAAACTTGTTAGATATTAGTCAAGGGTGGTATTCATTGTTGATTGTACCTTATCTTTTATCAGTCAACATAATTTGAACCAATCCCAAGTTACTATTGTCACCAATCTTGGGTATTAGCTAACTTTCAATGGCCAGATCTGACTCAAGTGTCATAGAATAATGAAAGTAGAGGCAGTCTCCTGAAGACTATTTTGTTAATTTATAAGAATGATAATGCTTCAACTAAGAATGAATGGTTATGAAATATTTAGATAGAAATCAAGTTAAATGTTGATAATAAGAAAAAGAATGACATCTGAACTAACTGTGGGTTTGTGGAAGTTTCACAACTTGTTCAACTGAAAAAATCATGGAACTTGAGAATATCCAGGGATGATGACCCCCCTTTTGAATAAGCTAAATTTGAAGATTAAGTAGAAAGTCCGAACCAGATGTATAATAGGTAGCTAGGGTACATAACATCTAGAATTGAACAGAGATTTTAATCAAAGTTAGACACTCAAGCAACCACTAATGTCCTTACACAGACTCACACACACACACACACACACACACACTAACACACAATGTTCATGTTGTGATATGCATGTATATGCATGCATGTATATGTTTATGTACGTCTGGAAGTCAAAGTTTTAAAATTGATCAAAAAATTAAGTTATTGTGCATTAGAGTTATTAAAATTATATAAGTATCTTAAGATAGTTTTATGTATTTTAAATTTTTTAAAAAAAATAAGCAACCTGTGGAAAAAATAGCCTTCATGTGATTGTTAATTGCGAAAAGGTGTACTGTCATCAGGTGTTACTATAGTCATCCCCAGAGCTCACAGACCTTGACTTTATTGATAGCTGTATTATTTTAGTAAAACTATGAAGAAGTACAAAGTATGATGTTGAAAAATATTTCAAAATCAGTCTTTTCATTTAACAACTATGTAATGACACAGTTGCTGCTGACAAACAGCTTTCATGTTTGTTTTGTAAGTGGGAAGACCTGCCATGTAGTTCCTTTTTATATTAATAATTCAGATACTTCTACTGAAGTTAAATTTAGATAAACCTCCTTCATATATTTTTATTTCTATTCATTTCTTTCATTAATTTGGTGATAGCTTATAAAATTTACACAGGATTTTAAACAACTAATTTCATGTGGTAAACGTTTTGCAATGCATATCAATCAGACAGTGATTGAAATTTCAATAAGAACAAATGATATTATGTTTTGAAATACTCTTTTAACTTGAAAAAGATTTGCTCAGTGTCAAGACACTTATTTTGTCCTTTTCTATAATGTATTCTTGCAGACTGTGAATTAATACCATGAGGAAAATTCAACATGAAATCACATTTGGCAGGCATAGTGACACATACCTGAAGTCCTAGGTACTCAGGCGGCTGAAGTAGAGGATAACAAGTTCAAAACTCGAGTGTAAGACTTAGTAAGACCTGTCTCAAAATTAAATAAATGAATAAAAAGGAATGGGGATATAGTTCAGCTCAGTGTTCCTTGGGATCAATCCTCAGTACAGCAATCAATCAGTCAATGAAACAGTCAATAAACAAATAAATAAGGAAATGTGGTTGTAAGATAGACAGTAAACTCACAGACAATAAATTCATTGGATGAATTGTTAAAAAACGTTTCTAAGTTCCATTGTCTTTTAAAGTCATCTGCCATAGAGTTCTTTTGCTTGCCCATGAATAAAATGATCAGAAGTCCAGGTTTAGCACGTGCAAATTCTCAGATCTGGGTAACAAAAAGCAGTGATCAACCTGTCAACAAGCCTGAATGCTCATGATCTTCAACTGGGGAAGAAGCCTTTTACAACCATATTCTGTGAGATGGCAAGATTCTTTGAATCTGTGTGACTGAGCACCCAAATTTTGTTGGCTGTTGGCTGGAGGAAGACTGTAGATTCTACAATCTGTCTATAATTCTTAGAAAATACTTGCACGTTCCTGTCTGTGGGTTTTTCCAGTAGTTTCCAGGACTCTCCAGCTTCAGCATGTTGAGATGGAGTACTTACCACACAGCATCATTAGGAGAATGACATCTCACAGAGTCTTTGTTATGTAACTGAATCCAATGTGCAGCATACCTACATTGGTACATTTCACTGGTTTTAAGGGAAAAAAAACTGGTCCTGTGAAAGAGGAGAATCATGAAACTATATGAACACCAGGGGGTGGTGATCACAGGGAGGACCACTGTGTTATGATATGGGGGGTTTTTGTTTTTTGTTTTGTTTTGTACCAGGGATCGAACTCATGACCTCATGCTTACTAGGCAAGCTCTTGAGCCACTGAGCTAAATCCCTGGCCACAGTATTATGATAAAGAGAATGTAAAACATGAAAAGAGTCAAATAAATGGAACCATAAAAAAATCACATGTACTAATGCTGAAGTTATAGCATTGGAAGAATATTTTTCTGTTTTCTTCCACAACATATGTTCTATTATATGATCATGTTCTTTTTCGTTTTTTTTTTATTTTGAAGAGAATAAAACCAAACAAAATAAAATAGATTAGAGTCAATCAAAACAAAACAATGAATATAGCACATGACTTCAAAAAAGATAAAAAGAAATCAATAATGTCTACTATGATACCTCATGTTATCTTCAAAATAACTGTCCATACCATCAGGCATAATAAAATCAAACAAAATTGTACAGAATAAAACCAATAAAAACAAAACAATGGAAGCAATACAGGACTTCAAAACAATAGTGGTTACCATAATGCCTCTTGTTATCTTCTAAGTAGTTGCCTATATCATCAGATATAATACAATCAAACAAATCAAAATAAATAAAATCACTCAAAACAAAATAATGAAAGCAATACAGGGCTTCCAAACAAGGTAATAGGATACCAATAATGGCTACCATAATGTATTTTGTTATCTTTGAAATAGTTGTCCATGCCATCAAATACAATAAAATTAGACAAACCAAAACAGAATAAAACCAAACTAAGCAGAACAATGAAAACAACACAGAATTCAAATTGCAATAATAGATTAATAATGACCACTGCCTTCCCTTTTTAACACACTTCCTCCCCTTTCACTTTCACTAACTTCTTTAGTCTTTAATACTGGGAGACAACATGATGTTCACCCATGTGATTCTGAATCATTTCATTCATGAGCATGATCTCAAGTTGTATCCATTTACTTACAAGAGCCTTGAGGTTATCTTTCTTTATAGCTGAGTGGTTTTCCATGTTATAAAAATACTATGTGCTTTTGTCCACTCTGCAGCTAATGCAAGCTACCCCTACTTCTTTCTGGTTCCCTGTCACATAGAACATTGTTTCCTCTCCTTTGACTTTCAGTCTATGAACCCCCTTTAGAGTTAAATGTGTTTCTTGTATAAAGCATATTGATGGATACTGTCGCCTGATCCACTTTGCCTGTGTTTCTTTTTATTGGTGAATTGAGGCCATCTACATTAATGGTTATGGCCAACATGCTCTGCCTCATCTCTGCCATGCTATTTTCCTGTCTTTAGCTGCCTACATTTTTTCTCATTCAGTTGTCTTCCCCACCCGGTGATACCCCTCTGCCATTGTTTCTGAAGCTGTGGACATTTTTTTTATCTCTCTCTAGAATGTCCTTCAGTATTCTTCATAGGGTTGGTTTGATGGTCATGAATTCCTTCAATTGTCCTTTGTCATGAAGTATCTTGTTTCTCCATTAATTTTGAAAGGTAGTTTTGCAGGGTACATCAATCTGGGTTGAACTTGTTTTCTTTCAGGACTTGAAATACTTCACTCCAAACTCTTCTTGACTTGATGGTTTGTTTTGAGAAATCTGTTGTGATTCTGATGAATTTTCCTTCATAGGTGTTCTGTTTCTGTTGAATTTCTGGGCTCTTGATCATTGTATGTCTGGGTATGGATTTATTTTGGTTATGGTTAACAGGAGTTCTATATGCTTCACTTTTCTGAATGTCACTTCCTTTTCCCATGCTTGGGAAGTTTTCTGATATTATTTCTGTAAATAGTCTATTTATGTCATTTGTGTTGACCCCTGGTTTTTCACTCACACCTATTATTCTTAAATTATGTTTCTTTGGGTTGTCTTGCAGCCATTGTGTTGTTACTTCCAGGTTCCTTGTTATTTTTAAGAGAGCTTTCCTTTTGTGATCACAACCTGCAAACCTGTCTTCAAGATTTGAAAGTCTATCTTCAATTTCTTTCAAGTGGTACTGCCAGCTTTCAATGAATTTTTTTAATTTCCTAGATACCTCTTTGAATCTGTTTCATGTATCATAAATAATTTTCGTATTGTTCATTCAAGGTTTCCCTCATTTTCCTATGCTCTTCTGTTTTTTTAATCTATGTCTTCTTTAGAGATGCCTAGCAATTCTTTTATTATGTTTTCCATTTCTTCTTTTCCCTGAGTTAGTATTTCTGTTCTAATTTCTTTTATAGCCTCATGAAGTTGTTTCTTTACTTCAGCTGCCATCACCTCAGAAACTTCAGGTGTGCAACTCCTAATATCTTCCATGTTTGCATCTCCTGGACTTGCTCTGCTTGGTTTAGAGGCCAGAGACTGCATTTTGCTTCTTCGTCTTGACATATTCTTGAGTTCCTCTTGATAAGTGGGTCCTGGGATCCCAGGCAATTCCAGCATTGGCTACAGTTTCGCTGAAGCAACACTGTTTGGTTCTTCTAGCCAGTTCTGATTATGAATGCCTGATGGTGGCCATCGGGTGTGCTGGTGCAGGGCTTTCTGCTGCTTTTCCCAGCCTGCTTTGGCTCCCTGATGGCTGATGGAGTGCATGTGGGATTAGGGCTGGCCACTGCATGCAGACGTGGACTGGTCACCAGCAGGGATCCTGCATTACTGCCCATGGAGCGTGTGTAGGGCCACTGCCTCCAGACCAAGCTGGCTACCCACCAGGAACCTCTGCAATGGCCACTAGAATGCATGTGGGGGCAGGGCTGGCTGCCGCCTATGGACCTGGGCTGGTCACTGGTGCGGATTCTCCACTACAACTTGTGGAGATTCTCCAGTACCACTTGTGGAGTGGCAGGGGGAGGGCGGGGCTGATCATGGCCTCCAGATCGAGCTGGCTTCCTACAGGGAAATTTGGAGATGGCCCCTAAAATGCATGTGGGGGCAGGGCACAGTTTGAGCAATTTCCACAGGTCTGCACCCAGCTAGGAGTTGCTGGAGGAAGCTGGGAGCAATTCTGGTTCCAGGCTTACTGGGCCCAACCCCAAAATGTTTCCTGATCAATTGCTGTCTTTCACAGGAGGACTGAGTCCTCTGCACTCACTGCCAGCCAGTTTAGTCTTCCAGGTCTGCTGCTCCCATGCACTACCACTGTCCTCCAATGCTGCCTCTCTCTGTAGAGGTCTCCAGGGTCACAACCACCACTTCACCTTGATCATGTGTCCCCATCCCCAGGTTCCAGCAGCTCCTCTCATGGAGTGGGTCTGGCTCCTGGCAAAGGTGCCACCAGTTACCGCCTTCTTCTTCATTTATGTTTTTCTTTTTACTCTTTCTGTGGGCTTCAATTCTTGCTTTAGATTCTTCCTGCGTCCCCATCTTGTCTTCCCCACGATGCTATATTCCAGCATCTGAACTGTATCTCTCAGAGAGGCTGTTTACTCTGCTGCTTACTGTTCCACCATCTTTCTGGAAGCTGATTATGTTATTTTTCTTATAAAAAGCAATTTTATTTCAAAACTCTACAAAAAGGAAAAATGCAAGATTATCACTTAATTAAAAAAGGATACTTCTGTAAACAACCACTGTCCCTTAAATTATTGTTTGCTACCTATTAAACTTATGATATCAACATTTAAATCACTCTCTCCTGAAGTTGTTTACATTTTAATTTTTCTTATGTGGCTTGATTTAGACTTCAGCTGTTCTCCAAGCTTCCTTCCCATGGTTAATACAATTCCATGTTTCAGACTCTCAATGGGAATATGGGCAAGACAGTATCCTCAACCTCTGACTCTCCTTACTCTATTTATCTGTGGTAATTACATTCTTTCAGTTTTAATAGTCATTTCAACATATTTTTATTAAAATGCTGTTTCCAAGAACCATGACCATATAAAATTCCAGGCCTTTGTATTTCTATGTAAATGTAGACTTATTTTTACTTTCAGTTCCAAAACTACACATTTGTATCTCAAGCATTGCCATCATATGAAAACCAACAAAATAAAACTGGCAAACTATTTCTTACTCATGAATTATGTGAATGATATCATTGTTCTCTTATAGAATCAAGCAGTTTCACATGCTACTTTGTCTTACTTTACCCTATTATTTTATTCCTAGAATCAAGTTATAATGAAGGATATAAAACTTTTCACATAAGTTGCTTTGGGGAGTAACTTAACAATTAATCATATAGGCAACACTAAGCAGTAAATCCTGTGGTTATGGCAGGAAAAGCATGCCTATAAATTTGATATAAATCTAATAAAAAATGAATCTAATGTGTCAGAAGATGTCTCTAAGCTTAAACTGATGGTCTTAAAGAAAAGACCACCGAATTTGATTCTGGATTTGTTAGTAAAAAGGAGAATGGGTGAGAAAAAAACTTGCCTGTCAAAAGCAATAACATTTATGAAAGCATGAGATCACTTAAGCATGAAATATTCTCGATTGATGATTTTTCATCTTTTTTTTTTTACCTCAAATCACTTTGTCATAGTGTCCTTTGTTTCAATTTAGAACATTCCTCACTTATTCCATTTTTTCCCACCACTTGGTTTAAACTTCTCTTGCCTTCACTTATCTCTTAAATTTCTAACTGTCCTTCGTGTATTCTTCTCTTCAGATTTAAAAGCATCCTACTCGTCAAAGTCAAATAACTGTAATTATACTAGGAAATTACGTGAATCAGTCTTAAAATTTGAACTAGAGCTTGTCATTATTGCAAATCAAGAATCATGGGATAATCATGGGATGTTTGAGTCATTCTTCAAGCATTAAAGAGATAAAGAACAACTCTGTATTATGAAACCAAATAAAAAAGAAAATACTCTTCTGGAGAGTTCATCAGAAGCCACAGGAAAGAGCTACTGTTTGAAGGTGACTTAATCATTGTAAGGGGGGTAGATAATAAGTACAGAATCCTGGTAGAGCCTAATCATACAGAACATATAGATCTATAAATATCTTGTATATATTTAGGATTGTAAATTGTTTCTGCTAGGAAAAAAATTGTTAATTCAAATAGTTAGAAATAATTCTTCAGACCTTCAAGGGTAAAGACTGAGCTCCTTATATTTAATTCTGAGGTTTTCTTGATGGCTTCAGTAATACATTATTTACTTTTGCTTATATTTCCATTTTGTGGCTTAGATATAGATGCCCCTGCCCCACCAAGCCTCATGAGCTCATAGGTGCGACCTTTGAGAGGTGTCTGGATCATGGGTGTGTGATATACTGGATTATGGGTGCATGATAAGTGAATTGGTCCAACTTTTTGTTTAGTGTAGTTGTGGGTGATGGGATTACTGAAGAGTCAGTCCCCAACCTGTGTGTAGAGGACACTGACCAATAGGCTTATAGCCTGAATGAAATATAAAGAGAAAGAGGAAAGACAGGCTTGCTGCTGCCTACCAAGCCATGCTGCCCCGCCTAGTAGGCAGTTGGCTACAGAATGAAGCCTTTACAAACTATGAGCTAAAATAAACCTCGCCCCCTTTAACTTGTGGTTAGGTATTTGGTCCCCGCAACGAGAAAGTAACTAAGACACACACTGTGAGGGTTCTTCTGAGAAACAGAACCAATAAGATGTGTTTAATTAGAAAGAGGGGCTTGTTTTAAGGAACTGGCTCATGTGCTCACAGAGGCTGGCAATTGCATGTGTAGGATGAGCTAGCAGGCTAAAGACCCTGGAAAAGCCACATTACTGTTGAAGTTTGAAGGCTATTAGGCTGGAGATCCAGGAAGGGCAACATAATGAAATATCATAGACTAGATACCTAAACTGTAGGAATTTGTTTTCTTACCACAGGATATAGAATAGTTCAAGACCGAGACTCAGAAGAGTTCAGAGGCTTCCCAAGTCTCTCTGGCATACTAATAGGTGACTTCACTGTTTCCTCACGTGGTGAAGAGTGAGAGAAAGTGAGAGCTCTGCGTGAAGTGTGAAGAACAATTTCCATTTTCTCCCAGGTTTTTTGGAAGTTCTCATGCTGGCATTGTTGCAAATGATATCCATGAAGTTGTTTCTGCTATCATTACTCTGGCATTGAGGGTAAAATACCTGTGGGCAGTTCCGTTCAAAGGAAAACAAGATCTTCCTTTAAACTGAATAAAGTAAAATCACTCTGCACTAAAATCAGGATAATCTTACCCTACCAGAAACATTGCACATATCTGTAACTCAGAGGTTAGGATAAACTTTCACCTACTGTTAAAGAGAGAGTAATGGATTATTTTTGTTAATTTCAGACAAATTGCATCCATTAAGTAATACATATTATTTTAACTAATTTTAATCAGGTATTTTTCTGCAAAAATCTCTAGTAAAAAATTAGATTCCTGTCTTTAAATAACTAAAAAATTAGAATAATGTACTCTCAGAGAAAAATGCAGTTTATGATTAGTTCTTAAGTTGCATGATGCAAAACTGTGGCTATCATAAAAATAAGGCTTAGGTAAGATCACTCATAAGGCTCTTGACATCCTTTACATACTGGGCTCCTATCATTGGCACACAGAAATTTCAGTGGACAGAAGAGACCTATGTAGTCTCAACACTGTGCTAATGGAACCATAATTTTCGAAATACGTTTCAACGTACACTTTTCCTGGATACTACATTAAAGTAATATTTCTAAAATTTCAAGTGATTATCTTCATCTCTGGCTATTCAATGTACAGACTCCCTGGTGATTTTGTCATATATTAATGCAATGGTCATAAACTTATATAAGATGACTGACAATTTTGTAAAACAGGAATTACTATCTACATTTTGCAAACATTGAAAATGAGCCTGGGGAGTTAAAGTCATTGTCCTGATCTTACCATTAGTGACACAGAAAACTGATGTAAGTCTTGAGAGCACTGAATAAATGTCAGAGTGTAGAAAGCTGGGGCTGGAGATGGGCATGAATAAGGGTGAAAGTCTGCATTAAAATAAAAAAGATTTTTTGAAGGCAGGATAGATGTGCCAAGAATAAATCTGACTTTGGAGAAACAGGAAACGAATGATTAATACTAAGTTTTAAGTAAGGAAAAGTATACTGAGGAGAAACTATGTCAAAAAAAAATCATGGTGAAGAGTAAGTTCACTGAGAAACCACTGGATTATAATGAGGAGGGACTATAATCCATTATACATCAGGGAAAATTGTATCTCTTAATTCTCATTTCTTACCAATTCTCAAAAATGCCCTACCTAAAATGAGTATTTTTACATAGCCTCCGAAATTATAGACTATCTCTTGGCACTGTGCTTCTGTACCTGCTTTTTTTTAACCTAATTATATTCCAGTTATAATTATAGATATTGCCCGGGGTGGTGGCGCACGCTTTTAATCCCAGCACTTGGGAGGCTGAGGTAGGAGGAGCGTTGTGAGTTCGAGGCCTGCTTGGGCTACAACATGAGCGCAAGGCTGGCCTGAGCTACATAGTGCGACCCTGCCTCAAAAAACCAGGCCTGGGAGTTTGGCTCAGTGACTGAAGTGCCTGCCCTGGCAGGTGCGAGGTTGTGAGTTCAATCCCCGGTGCCGCAAAAAAAAAAATAATAATAATAATAATAATAGTAATAATCATAATAATTATAGATATTGTATTCCTATCACAACAGACTATACCATAAAAATATCATGTGAAATGAAAGAATTCTTGAAAATTAAAAATAGGGTATAGTAATTTAAAAAATAATAAATAGTCTAATGTTAAAGTTTACACTTCTAACTACTACTCAAAAAGCAAAGAATTCTTCCAGAAATATATGAATATATAGCTTGAAAGAACTTTAGAGTATCCAGTAATTCTGTAGTTTTACACTGTGAAAGACAAGAATATTCTAAAATCCCAAAGAGAGAAAAAGGCATTAAAAGGTATCATCCAAAAATATATAACAAAAAAATAGTTTCCAGTTGTTAGAAATCATTGACATAATGTCTTCAAAGAAAATGACTTGCAACCTAAAATTGTCTACCTGTATGAGAGCTATCAAGCTAGAGACAATCACAAAAATCACTTCACATATAAATGTTAATTTAAATAAATGTAATTACTTTTATAAGTCAATGTAAAATATTTTATTATTTTAATTGATGTTAAAACTTGTTCAAAGGAGAATTTGAATGTATATGTGAAATATCAAAATAGCAAAATGTTATTTATGTCATCTGCAAAATCGTTATCTGAATAGAGCGATACAATGTTTGAAAATATCTCTTTTCCAACATGAAAATCAACTGCATGTGTATCTACTAAAGAAATCCATTTGCACTACTTGAAAAAGATAATATGAATGGTTATCTAAGTTTCTACTCCTACAAAGTTACAGTTTAGTTAATAAAAGAAAAAATACCCACTAAAAAGACAGCACATTATCTCCCTAGAGTAAGAAACTGAAAGAACAAATAAGATCCAAAAGGGAAAGAAACTGCTCAAAAGGAATCAAGAGCTGAGATGTGGAAAAGGAGAAAAGAAGGAAGGAGATAAAAATTTATATATATATATATATATATATATATATATATATATATATACACACACACAATAGCTAAGATAATTATACCACTAATTCTATTAGTTCATTGAAAAGAGCAGTTAGTGCTTATATTGTTTCATCAATTTTGCTGGCCTATATCTGGTAAACTGAGCAACTATTTTGAACAAAAATAATATGCACTATAATAATCATTGTTCATTTCCTATCATGTTGTTTTGAAATTCTGTATCATTTTTATTGGCTTTTTCTTTTATTCTCTTTAAAATAAAAAAGACAGCACACTCCTGTGTAGCTCATGAAATCCCTAAAGCGTTTGCTTAGCAATTGATCTCTGGTACATCACTAAAAGGAAACTAATCTTTTGCCCATTTTCAAGTCTATTACTTTTTTTTTTTTTTTTTTGGTATGAAAGAAAATTCACAAATATGAGTTTCTAACCATTTAGGAAGTTATTAAGGTGTGATTTTCAACAAAACAGGGATAAACCCAAGAAGAAAAAACTGCTGAGTTTCTGTTGGGTATGGCAGAGCTGCCCTGTAACTCCAGCACTAGGAGGCCGCAGCAGGAGGGTTCTGAATTCGAAGTCAACCTGTGTTACAAAGCAAGTTCGTGTCCACACAGGACTGCATAGCAAGATTCTGCCTCAAAACAAACAAGCAAACAAAGAAACAACTAAAATGAGGGGAAAAATCAAAATGATACTAAAAATCTAGATAATAGGGAATCCATTCAGATAAATTGTTCCATTGTTACAGAAAAGCAACAATCACAGGAAACAACCATTCAAAAGAGTATAATATGAAATTTAAATGTATAATTTCTATATGATAAGTGCACATTGGTGCACTTGCTGCAAAGATTTCCAAGTTCTGACAGCTCTGATAGTAGATTTAAAAAAGAAATATAATAATAGATATAAAGAATACTAAACAAAATTTTAAAATGTAATGCCAGAATAAAAGCTTTCCAGGGCTTAAAAGATATAGCAGTATTATTTTTTGACTAAAACAATGTTTGCCATCTATGAATTTAATGTACCCTATGATACAACTACATTGAGTCAATAGTAGGAAAAGGTGCTTGAAATAAGGTGACCAAACAATTAGCTACTATTCCAGGAAATTAATAGGTATTTTAATTAGGTTGAGAAATAAAACTTTAAAAATATGATTTCAAAATTTGATTTTAAAACACCTGGCACAAAAATAAATGACACATAGAAAAATGACTATCTCTGAGAAAAGAGAGTGCAGAGAGTGTTTGTAATTTTATTTTGTAAGTCTTGTAGTCCTGTTGATGTGTCAAGCATGCATATTTAAAATATTGACAAAAACAAAAAATTTTCAATGGAAGTGAAAAAGTCTAACTGCATAATGTCTTCAGGGATAAAATAGGTGAGTCAAACTGGGAGCATTATTTTCTGTTGAGGTGACATTTGGTTTGGTGTTTATAACTAAAGTCAGATTTTCCTTGTCTAAAAAAGAAAAAGTTAAGTTATTTCAGTAAAAAAATATATTATGTGAGTTGGTCTTTTCCATTCAAGGAAATAATTTTGTTGAGCTATGGATATAACTGAGTTCTAAAGAGACTTTTGTAGTTAAAGACTACTGACATTTTTAGAGTACCTACATAAAATTTAAACCTATATATAGCAAAATGTACAAGGATTACATAAATTGAATTCCTTGTATCTGTGCTTCGTGATGTATTGCATAGATTTGTAAGTCTTTACTTTTCTGATGTTCTACTACTTTAACTTTCAGTTCACAGATGGGGACAAAAAGAATGAAGAATGAATTGCACGTGGAATGGCATAAAGAACTTTCAGATTCCCGTATGGAAAACAAGTCTTTAATATATGCAAGCATATATTTTCTTTTAAGCAGATGTTGACATTATAAAATAGCAAGTAATTGAGCACAGATGGTTTGCTTGGCATAGTAAAACTGCTTAAAGGGGACTTAGCACTTAACAGAGAGAGCAGATTTCTTTTACTTTAGGGTTCTTTTGGCTTTCAAAATTCCAGATTTCTTTCTCACTTAATGCCTCTTTGCAAAGATAGTTCTGAGCCAATATGAAAATAATACTATAACAAATATTAGTGAAAGATAAAAGAATAATTTAGTTTTAAATCCACCTTAAAGGAACCATGGTGCATAGTGTAAGGATGAAAATATGAGTATTGCACATAATTACATTTGTATCTAATATGTTTTTGTATATAACTTTACAGATATTATTATTACACCCCTTTCATCTAGTTACTGTGTAAATTTACTTTAACTTTAATGTGACAATAGCTTAACACTTCTAGTAGTTGGAGTGGATTGGGCCTGAAACTGATTAAAAATGTCTACTTTTTTGTACCTTGTTTCCTGTTTAAAATAAAACTAATACTTAGTTGAATTATTAGTGATGATATTTGAGGGAAAATGAAAAAAATGTAAACTCTTAAATCATTGTATTTAGGAGATAGGAAATGCTTTCAAATTATCTTTTAAG
Source organism: Dasyprocta punctata (assembly GCA_004363535.1). Classification (NCBI taxonomy): domain Eukaryota; kingdom Metazoa; phylum Chordata; class Mammalia; order Rodentia; family Dasyproctidae; genus Dasyprocta; species Dasyprocta punctata. Next base: position 25,537 of record RJWM01005990.1, read on the forward strand.
TATTGCAAGATAATGTATTTAAAAAATTTTAAAGATAACATTGGGACATGTTCTTCACTACGCTCACAGCATTGACTAGGAATATTAAAGTTTATATTTGAAGGTTGTTTTTTTCTCTTTATAAGAGAAGGGAAATGATAAACTGTATCTCAAATTCCTGAAATGTGCCCAGATTTTTATGTGCAATTGAAAAAGGACTTGAATGATTTTATCCCTAGAAGGCATCTCTTCCACACAGAGGTTTTCCCATAGACTTAAAGCGTGAACCACAGGACTGCATATTAACATTAACATGGATGAAAACCAGATTGAAATTTTTGAATGAGCATAGAAAGTTGAAAGGCAGCTGATAGAAATACTCAGTGTATCAGTCAGGCTAACATGCTATTTAAATCTCTATTGTATTAAAGTCAAATGAAGAAGATGAACATATAAGAATGTGTAATATATTTGGAGAGTGCAAGTCACAAGACAAAAGAACAAAGTATTTACCTCTTTAGAAGCAACAAAGCTTTACTATAATGCAATGAAGCAGGTAGAATATTTAACTCTTGATTATAGAATTCCGTATTCTATATGATATCTCAGTATACACAGAGATTTTGTTGAAGATCACATTATGGGATAGTTGACATTGACTATTGGTTAAGGAGGAGTTTCCACAGATTTTTCAAGAAATTTCACTCTGAGGAAAATTTTCTAAACAAATCTAGAGAAAAGTATGATAAGATTTCAGAGCCTAGAAGACCCTAGGGAAAAAAAGCATTTTAGACTGTATATATTTGTGAGAGCAGGTGTATAGCATTAGTCTGCTGTGTTACCATCTGAGAAAAATTTTGCTGTATCTTAGTTACCTCTGATAACAATAATCTTCTTAAAATCAGACTCAGAGGTGGGTTTGTTTTGAATCAAAATTTCAAAGGAAGTTAGATACTTCTAGTATCCTCTCCCTTAATAGAAGTGATTTTTGAAGGCTATGCCTTTCATAGCCCTCCTGAAAGGCAAGAGACAAATATGAAAGATGTATTTTGGAAAACATGTATGAAAACTTCTTCTGAACCTTTTGAGGATTTCTTTTTGCTCTGGAGTAAAGGATTATTGATTTGCTTCATACAATATATATTTCTTGAACAGGTTAAAATAGAGGACAAGTTGCTGCAGAAGGATCAATAAAAATGTTTCGTTCAACAAATTTGAAGCACCTATAATATCAGAAAATAGAAAGGTTAAAATACAATGGAACAAAAATTTTGGAGAAGTTCAAAGGTTTTGCTGATGTAATAGAGTAAATTCTTAAATTGGAACTGAAGAATCTGTTGCTGAAGACATACAAGGTAAACAAGATTCACCTAAGGAAGGTTTAGGTAAGCCCCAAATTCATTATCCACAAATACCAATAGCAGAAACAACAATCGTGTGTATTAGCAACTCCATTGTGAATAATCCCCCTTTTTCCTTCCACCCTAGAAGCAGAACAGCTACTTAGAACACATAGATGGTAGGACTAACTGCTTCCATCTCCTTCCGGCTGTAGTCTTCAATGGCAGACTATAGGATCAGATGGGGAGTCCCCATGAAGTACTAATGCTCAAGTTGTTCTGTTCTGGGTCAGTGGATCTTTATAGTACCAAGATGTCAGTATTCGGTTTTAAATTTCCCAAATAAATATCACTTCTTAAAGGGGAAAACTTTACAATTTTTTTCTTCTTCAAGTTTTTGAAATACATAGGATGGTATTGTTATTTATAGTAACCTGGTATTATTTTAAATAAAATATTCACAGTGTAGTTATCTTTTCACAGTTTGATTACTTATGAAATATCAGCATCTAGAAAAACTGTTAAGAAGTAATTAAAAGTCAGTGAACACATACACAGTGAAAGACAAAATAAATGAGAACCAGACTTCTTTCAGATAAAATATCAGTAGCTGGACAGAGTTATATAGTTAAAAGGTGTATTAACATGACTGAGAGAATAAATAATATTTCAGTTTTTTACATAGCTAACTTCTCAATAAAATGTGAAGGAAAATAAGCACACTTTGAGATATGTATACCCAGTTTACTACCAAAACACTTTATATAAGAAAATGTGACACAAAGTCATTTTATGCCAAAATTAAAAATAAATAAATAAAGTAGAGCACAGGCTATGAGAAGTAATATTTCAGTATAGTAGAGTAGTAGATAAAATCTCAATTAATGAAAAGAGGAAGAGGCTTGATGTGCAGCTTAGCATAGTGGTAGACCTTGTGCTTGGTATCAAGGAGGCCTTGGTTTCAATCTCTAGCATGTAAAAGACAAGAGGATTCAATAGAATTTGCCACTTGGGAGATTCTTATTACATGGAAGGTGACAGTTCCTTTATTTGTTTTCTAATCACACTATAGATTTTATAGTGAATTATTTTATAAATAAACATTAAATGTTGCTTATTAGATTTCTTTGGCAAATCACTTCTTACTAAAATTACGAAATAAAATATAGTCATTAATAACTATGGTAGAATAAAAACATATTTGATATTTATTCATTGTTACAGTCACTGAGATAAAATCCTTGAAATTTCTAGAGTTATGGGAATATCATTTTTTTCCAGTCTTTTAAATTAAATACATTTTTATTTAAGAAATTTCATGTTGTTCCTTCAGTACTCATTAAGGTCACCTTAATGGTGTTCTATGTCTTCAAGTGAACCTTTTTTAAAAGAACTGATGTTTAATCTAGTCATCTTACTTTCTCACAATTATTATTTTATCTCTGCTTGCATTACGGACACATGATGACAGCTTCAAAACTCCTGGGATCTTAGATTCAAATTTCTTCCAGCAGTTTACTCTAGGAACACTCAGGCTACGTGGATCTGCTGTTCTATGACACTTTCTCTAAACCTACATAAACTCACATTCATTTCCTAAGCTATCACACTGAGTAGTACAGGTCTCTAAGGTGTGTAAATATCTAAGGCTACAAGAAAAATTATTAGGTCCTTCGAACTTTGCTGTCTGATACTGCCTTCTCATGGACCTAAGAAACAGACCTGTGAGAAAAACAAAACCACAGAGTCACTTGGGACATTTCTAACCAGACAGGAGCATCTGTAGTAATTTAAGGTGGAACCTCTCAGTTGCCTCTGCATGGGCCTCATTACCAAAGAGATCAGATAATTACAGAGTTGGAACATTTTACCCCAACCTCTTAGGAAAAGGTAGCTGGAGATTAAATTCTATAAAACAATCTTGAATAATGAAACTTGGTGAGCTTCTGAATTGGTGAACACATCCACATGTCAGAAAAACGGCATACTCCAATGCTTCAGAGTCAAAAACCCTTCTAGAATTTAACTTACATAGCTTTCCATGATGCTTATTTGTTCTCTTTATAGTAATATAGTAGACGTAAGTAAAGAGTTTTCTCGAGCTCTGTGTCCTGTCTATAAAATTATCAAGCATTAGAAGGAGTTAGGGAATCCTTAGTTTGTAACTAATCCCTCAGAAGTAAGGACATATGGGAACTGAGACAAGCTAGCATCTCAAGTGGGTTACAATTGTGTGGGGATAAGACATTCAGTGGTGGGACCTGCGCTAACTCCTGGTAAAGTCAGAAATGAACTGTAGTAGCACCTGTTTGGTGTGAGGAATATCAGAGAATTTGTGCTGGAAAATATCCCAATAAGTAATCCTAAAAATTTGAAAGTTATAAATAGTAGAATACAAATAGGAAAATAATTTGAAAATATAGATACTAAACGATATGCGCATCACATTTAACAGTAAAGTGGTATGGTTTATATCTAGATGTCCTCCCAAAGCTTCATGTGCTCATAGGTGGGGCTTTAGGAAGGAGATTGGATCGTGGGGGTGACACTCATCAATGGATTACTCTATTGGAGAATTTATAGCTGTTCGATGTTAGGAGGCGAAGTCTATTCAGAAGAGGAGATTCACTGCGGGTGGGACCTAGAAGACCTTTTGGTCTTTCCTCGCCTCTCCTCCCCTCCCTTTCCTTTCCTTTCCCTTCCCTTCTCTTTTTTCTCTTTATTTCTGTGTCTCTGTCTCTGTCTCTGTCTCTCTGTCTCTGTCTCTCTCTCTCTCTCTCTCTGTGTATCTATCACCTTCATCCCAAGAGCAACTCTCCTCTGCCACGATCCTCTGCCTTTCCATCCTGCCTTCAAACCAGCTGACCTTAGACTAAAATTTATACAAGCTGTAAGCCAAAGTAAATCTTTCCTCCTTAAGGATGTGGGTGATAGTTATTCTACCTTATTGAGGACAAAAGTGACTATGACATAGGGAATCAACACACACTAATCAAAATTGATTAGATTATGGATATCAACACAGTTTAAAATCCCTAAATGCTGTCATAAGAAAGTGATATATAAAATTACAGTAAATTGTGAGGTGAAGGGTAATGAGAGATATTGTCAATTGATTGCTTTTCATGGTGGGAAGCCAGTAAGAATAAAAGCACCATAAAATATTAGTATAACATGTAAAATCATATTAATTCCTATTAAAATAACAAAAAAGAAAAACAATTTTTGTTAGCTACCAAGCCTCTAGGGAGTGGCACTTCAAAGAGTATAATTTTTGTTCAATATTCTTAAGCCCATCATAGTTTTGTGCATGTATGGTTTCTATAATTTAAAGGTGTAATTTTAAATATTCTTTGAACTGAAGGAAGCACTGTTATCTACAATGATAGGCAATCTAGAGAAACATCCATTTTGAAGACTGTATGGTTGCATTTTCAAATGCGCATATATGATAATAAAACCCATAACCCTATGTAGGTGAGATATTGTTCTTTTCCATTGTTAATATATACATACAGTACATTTTATGCCTACTACAAATTACATAGCTCTCTATTTACTTATTAAGTAATACTTTCCTATTTAGATTTATAAGTCTATAGTAACATTTATCCTTTTCAAAATTTAGATCAGAAAAAACTATCTTAAAATTTCTCTTTCAGATTATGCTTTAACTCAAACTCACAAATGCCTTCTTTCAAAATTTATAGAGTTACTCATAGAATAGTGGATAACGTATGGTTATCAACATTCTTCTGATATTTCTTTTGCATAACTTATTTCTTTTCATTTGAAGAATTTTCTTTACTGGGTGAATGTATTAAATGGCAATTTTTCAAAATGTGTTATGAAAGTTACACAGTATGTAATTAAATTGATCAAGGGTCATCAATATGGTACAGTGAGTTACTCAGAGAAAGTGCTTTAAACACTAGAGCTTGATTAATTTTGATTTATGATGCATCTCTGTCAAATAGAGTAGTTAAAGTACTAGCTGTCATGATTAAAATATGAGGAGAAATTTAAGGGAATAAGGTTGGAGAGCACATTAAAAACACAATCTGTTCCCATTTATATTTGCACGTCCCTACTAGAATTTGTCTCTGAAAACCTTATGCTGTGTTCATGTAAGTGCCTGCACTGAGGATGCAATTTGTTGTTTTGTGGGCTATAATGGGCAGGTATTGGGGTACAGGGAGATTCGCATCAGTACAAATTTCTGAGAGTAATCCTACCTAGATCCAGAAATTGCTTTTCTATAAAAGAATCTTTTTCCAAAATGAGCTCTTTTAGCAGTATGAGGCTATTAAATAAGGGAAATGTAAGTTAGTAAATGAATTAAAACAGAAATACTAAGGTTTATTTAGGCTGTTTGTTTGTATTTCAGTGGTAATAATTCCTTAATCTGTGAAGATTATGTGTTCATCTTAGTATTTTGTTTTGGATAGGTAGTGTCCTGGGACAAATTTCAGAAATCTTGTAGATCCTTTTGTGACTTAGTCACACTCATTCTATAACTTGAATATGTTGCTTGCTTCACATTCAAGTCCTATCCTTTCAATGAATTATTACAGTGTATCTATCTCCACTTTTATACAAGTTAATGTTGATTGAGTGCCCATGACCTACTATTTTTACTGCTAAAGTTCTTTTTTCCCTTTATAGTTGTTTATTTATTTATTTGTTCAGTCGTATTTATCCTGCTTTCATTTCCAAGGGCTAGATGAACACTTCAATTCCACTTTGTAAGTTCTTTTTCTGGCTCCTGACTCTATATTTTTGGGAGGTTTTGTTTCCTTCCCATAGGATATCCTGTATGTAAAGGACTTCCCCATCAGTAGATGCGCACAAAAGGGTCTCACTGCCATCCCAGAATCCTGCACAAACATTTTCTAAATGGTATTTCCTGACTTCCTCCCTATAAAGCTTCCACTAACAAATCTACAAAGTACTTCAGCTGTTTTCAGACTTTTGGCCATTCACCAAACTAAAAAAAAAAAAAGAATCTTTGGATTCCTTTTTCTAGTGTCACATCTCCATGTGGAGTCTGATTTAGAAATTAGGACCGTTACCTCTCTCTGTCAACTCCATTTTCTCATCTACAGAAAAGGGATAATAATGCTGACTTTGATAGTTGAAGGATTAAATAAATTTAAATTAAAAAATTCGACACATTTAAAAAGAATATTCCAGGACAAAGTCTGATGCACACTAATTCCTTTTAGGGATTTAGTTTGATAATTATTCTCCAATAAATAATAAAGGCTTTCATTTATTTTTGGTTTTGTTCTGAAAATAGAAATACGTGTTGCTACACAATATTTGGATGCTTGCTCAGTTCACTGTAATTCAAACTGAATTAGTAGGAGGTGCCCCTGTCCTATTTCACTTCACATTCTAGAGAAATTAATAAGAAAGGAAATCTAAAATTGATTCCAATGATTTTGTCAGTGATCTCTGTTGACCAAATAAACATGATCAAGATGCTGTAGTTATTTCTACTGGGTTTTCAGGGAGGGATGACAGGCTCACTTGGGTAGTAAAATAATTACTAAGAAATAAGAACATATAACATTGATATAAGAAATTAAGATCTGTTAGTGGGGATTAGTCATTTCAACATAGGGTTCATGGATCTCAACAGAGTCCTTTGTGATCAACAACGTTGTATGGGTAGAGAAACCTAAGTCTCAAATGTCCCTGAACATAGGTATTTTATTTGTTATTTTTTGTTTGCTTGGTGTTCATATCAACATATTTTGTAGTCATATTTGTAATATTCATTTAGGACTAAAAATAAGCAAGTAGCACATTTCATGGAATAGAATCAAATGACACTTTTCCTGTTTATTAGGATGAGCTAATATGTGCACCTATTAGTTCTCCAAAGATGTTTCATGAAGTAGTTTCACATAACTTGTAATCTGTTTTGGATTTTTTTTCTTGTTTTGTTTTGTTTGTTTGTTTGTACTTTTGAGACAGGGTCTTCCTATGCAGTTCAGACTGGCCTTTGTAGCCCAAGGCCTTTGTAGACCACCTCACTTTGTAGTCCAGGCTAGTCTGGAACTTGCATTGATCCTCCTGCTTCAACTTCCCATTTGCTGAGACTACAGGCCTGCACCACCACACCTGGATGTATTTTGTAATCTGAATACTTCTCTTAAAAAGGTTTTACCCAGAGTACTTTACCTTTAACTTGAAATGCACAAATACATACTTTGTTTTAATCTTTTTGAAAAATTGTTAAGATGATTAGTCAATATTCAATTATTGGTACTTAAAATAGCAACAATGTTATTTTTCAATTGTCTTAATATCACTCTACAACTGCCTACCCATATACATTCTTATTTATAAAAGAAAGATAATAGTAATCTAAGTTAGAAATCAAGATATTTAAAATAGCACTGAAATTTTTAAATTTTATTTTTATTAATACATATTTGCAGTAACATGAACTTTCCTTGTATTGACCTGGTGTACATGTGTGACACATCCTACTTATTTTTTTATCTCTTTCCCTCTCCTTCCTCTTCCCCTTATTCCATCTCTAGATCCCCTTCCCATTTGAGAAGGCTTTATCTCTCTACTTCCTGTTATTTTTTATTTTACTCTATATTTATAATTTTCATTTCTCATATAATAGAAACTGTGTGATATTTAAGCTTGTGTGTCTGATTTATTTCACTTAACATTGTAGTCTCAAGGTGCATCCATCTTCCTACAAATAACTCAAGCCTATTTTTCTTTATGGAAGAGTGGTACTCCATTGTATGTAAATACCACACAATTTATTCAACTGCTGATGGATAGGCTGTGTCCAAGATTTATGTATTATGAATTGTGCAATAGCATAATCATTTTAAAACAAGAGACAGTAGAGAGTGAGTACCATAACCTCAAACTCAAAGAGCAGTTTCCAGTTTTGGTTTCCACTACGCAGTTAACTTGATAATTCTACAAGCTGCTTTCTTAACATTTATAAATGACTGTTATTAGACGACTTTAAAAACATGTTTGCTAAGACTGTGAGACTTCATGAAGATGTCTTAAACACTTACAAAACTAAGTAATTCTAGCTCACTATTAAAGTAATGATAATGATTAATTCTCCCAGAAAATTATTGATTTACTTCAACAAAGTTTATTCACATGTATCAAATTTATCAAGAGTTTCAACTTGTATTTTGAGATCACCACTTCTACCTCTATTAACAATTATTTAAAGCAAATTTCTTTTGTATTGGTATTTATGGCTGACCCGTTTAACGAACGGTTCTCTTGGTAGGTCTTTCTGTACTTCTTTTGCTACAGAAAGTCCACTGATTCTGAACTTTTAGTTGGTAAATATCTGGCCCTGGGAGAATCTGTTAATTTCACAGAGAGTTTTTGCCAGAAAAGTTAAGTGAGGATATAGATTGAGAAATCTTGGCAATATTTTAGATTCTGAGTCAGAACTGCATAGTGTGCTCTCATTATTTTGTGCAAAGTGAATTAACGAACATTAAATTTGCTGATACGTAATGTATGTACAAAATCCAAACACATATATCTTCCAAAGTCAAATATAAATGGAGAAGTGGCAAATTCTGGGAGTGGGCCAGGGAATATATAAAAGGACTCTGTAAGATCTTGCAGTTCCAAGGTAGATAAGTGCCTAAAACAAAACATAAGGGTATACTATGTCAGACCAAAAAGGCTTCTGGTGATGAAAGCTGGAAAAAATTAAACAAGAAAAATAACAAAAGATAGAATTTAGTTCTAGCTTAAGGTATTAAATAAATACTTATAATGATACATTTGTATAAATAAATTTTTGAATGAACAAATATGTTCAAGAAAATAAAAAAATCCCCCACTTAGAACTCTAAATAATTTATGTAGTTACGTTGGCCTGAAGGAGCTGGAGCATTCAGTGTGGGCTCCAAGCAGAGACTTCATTTCAAAGAACATAGTATGAAAGGATAGAGGAACTTTGTGCTACTGAAACTTGACAGCCTTTACCAGCATTACCTCAGCCAGGTGACCAAGGCCAACTTCAAAGTATTCATCCATTTTTGATATTCAGTAGTCTTGGTATGACCTGATGAAAAATGCATCTCACATCTCTGATTCCTCCTACCCAGGAACAGAGGACTCCAATTTAATCATGATAAAAATTTACCAATCTCAGTTGACGAACATTCCACAAGAACAGAAGTGCTCCTCAAAACTGACAAAAACCATTAAAAACAAGGAGAGACTGAGGAAGTGTCATGGCCCAGTGTCCCAATAACTACCAGATGTCACGTGATTTCCTGAATGGAATCCTAGAAAAGAAATGGATATTTAAGAAAATAATAAAATCTAGTTAACATATGGAATATAGTCAATTATAAAATATGAACATTAATTTACTAATTTCAAAGTCAGTGTACCCTCAGTACTGCCTTTTTAAATTTTCTGTTAATCTCAAACTGTTCTGACATTAAAAGTTTATTTTTAAAAAGATCTCTGTTTTTGAGAAGAATTTTAAATGCAGTGCTTTCATTTCAATGATGACTTAAATACATACTATATTTCATCAGGATGACAATTTATAACAAAATTCAGTTAAGCAGTTGTAGCTCATATATTGCATTTATGTGAACAAAGAATTCTGGACTAAAAAACAAATCAGTCAAATTAATAATCTAATATTTATGCCAAGTGACTAAAAGCAAGCAATTCACCCCACATTACTGCTTTGAACTAGTTTTACCATCTAGAAATTTTAAAGATATTTTCAATTCAATTTTCTCCAACCTATCAGTTCTTACCTTACATGTAAGTCAACTTTGACATTCCAAGGTTTTTTACTAGATTTTTATTCTTTGTTTCTTGATATCCTCTACTCTGCTTACCTTGTAAAAAATGTCATTTTATAACTATATATGCCTTCTTTGTTTTGGAGAAAAAAGTCTTTTCAGCTATACATCCATTTTGCGTTATAATCAAGGGGCATGTAGCACTTGCTGAACACACTCTTTTTAATTTTTACATTTTTAGTATGGGAGGACAGAGTCATAAACATGACAAAGTGTTCTGTTCTGTTCATGATAGTAAAGCTTATTGTTGTATAGTACTCTTTATTTTGCTTTCTTTGCATTAACATTACCATATGTCAATTTGAATATTTTAATATCATCCTTTGCTAGATGCTAAGGTAAAGAATGGGTAGGTGAAAGAAGCATCAGGCATCAGTTATAGCAAATTTTTTTCGTTACCTTGCAGCAAGGAAGATGTATATTAGTGTAATGGGACATATTTAAAATCTCAGGTTTTCTTATATTCTGTAAAATTAAATGATCCAACAAAAACAATCGTATGTATATATAAAACAAGGTATGAAAAAATTATTTGGCTTTTCATTTAAATAATAATAAATATATATTGCAGCCAAAACTAAGTTATTAGTTGGTAGTATTTTGCTGTTTATTCATGGATGTTAAAAAATCCATACAGAAGCTTTCCCTATATGCTTTCTTCCTCCTTTAAAAAAATGATTACAGAAAATCATATTGATACGTGTAATTATCAAATTTCCTAAGTATTCATAAGATGCTAATGTAGAAAAAACAATTGTATATTGAAGTATTTCATTAGAGATTCTGCATCTGTCAAATTAATATAAAACGTTTATTCTGTGGTGCATGAAAATTGGTTTTATCTGATTATTTTCAAGAACACTTAAAATTTTAAATTATCAAATTACATAAAATGAATTCTAACTAAAAGTGAATCATTTTCTCATTATCAAGATGATAAAAGAGCTATCAGTCATCATTATAATGATAAAGTTGTCTGAAATGTTTGACTAACGGAGTATCTTCATTCTTTGCAAAATTAAAATGAAACCTGAAGCTTTTACATGCCATTTCTGAAAATGTTAGCTCTCAATACACTTTACTGAGGAAGGTACTTTTCATGTTTGATAATTTTGTTAATTACATTACAACTTTCAACAGGTAATTATGAATAAGAATGACTCATCTTAGCTACAGATAAGAAAACTAAATTTAAAAAATGTATTTTACCCTTAGAAAAGTTTTTAAAATCAAAAACATATCCTCAGAATTTATGTACTTCAATTAAATTTCCTTTGTATAAAAATCAGTAGTCCTTTTTGCCAATATTTAATTTTACTATTTATTATGATAACACTGCAATCTGTTCTCTCTCATAGAATAATTTTTGCTTTTTTTTTTCCTTTAGTTTTTACACTAAAGTATAACATACATAGTGACTTTTATTTAAGGCAGAAGAAAAAGTGGGACTAACAAAGGGAGTTGTTGAAGTGCTTGTAATCATGAGATAAAAGCTAAATGGGGAGAGAGGAATTTTAATTTCCTCCAAAATTCATTCCACAAATATGTTTTTAATGCTGGGTACTATATTAGACTGGTGGTGCTATGGTGAAATAAACTATAGGCCTTGAGTTCTCAAAACATTTACAAAATCATTTTGTAACGTGAATTTGCATACTCATATATGTAATATGTTTTATTAGCTATGATGTATGTGGAACCACTTATGACCGAATTGTTATATATTGTCTAATCAAAGAGAAAAAAAGAATAATTTACTTTTGTTGGCACCTAGGGAATGGAATTTTTATTCGCTATAGATTTAGCGTATACCACAAGTTTGAAGAGTTATTAAATCACTTCATTATTGTATCTTATGAGAGATTGACATCCAGAGTATATAAAGAATACACACAAAAAAACTGAACAGAAAGTGGCAAATATACACAAATAGATGTTTCACAAATGGAGACATATGCATGGACAACAGATACATGAAAATGCTCAATATCATTGACTATAAGAGAAATTAAAATACAAACAATGAGATATCACCCCACTCAAGTAAAATTGCTACCTTGAAGATTAAAGTTCAGAAATGCTGACCAGCACTTGGAGAAAAGAATTTCTTGCACGCAGTTGATGTAAGTTTAAGTTAGCACAGATATGAAAAGCAGCACAAAATTTCCTTAAAAAGGAAAAATAATACTGTTGCATGATCCAGCAGTTCTACTGCTGCATATATATTCAAAGGAAATGAAATTAGTATGTGACCTCACACTTCATGCATATTGTAGCACTAGTCACAATAAACAAGAAAACCAAACACCCAAATTATCTATCAAACGATTAATATATTAAAAAAATACAGTACATATATGAAGTAGAACACAATTCAGGCAAAAAATGAAATTTTGACATTGTGACATAGAATTGAAAACAGTGACGTTAAGTGAAATAGGCACAGAAAGATAATTACTACATGATCTAAGTCATATGTGAAATATGAAAAAGTTGATGTCATAGAAGTTAGGAGAATGATGGTTCCCAGAGGCTGGGAGGGTAGGGAGAGGAAGGGATGAAGAAAGAGTGACCAACAGATAGTAAGTTACCTTTAGACAGTCACAAGAATTTTTACTGTGCTGTCATACAGTGGGGTGACAATAGGTAACAATAATGCACTGTGCAATTCTAAAAACCAAAGGAAAGGACTCTGTAGGGCTTTGCCATAAAGAGAAGATAAATGCTTGTGGAGACAGATATGTCTGACTTGATTTAAACATTACATAACGTAGACATGTATCAAAATACAATGCTACCTTTATTAATTTTTAGGCGTCTTATGCACCAGGAAAAATAAATTTTAAAGACAACAAAATATTGGTTCAGATCACATACTGGAGAACGTGAGGATAGTTCAGTGGAGAGTGCTTGCCTAGCATGCATGAGGCATTGACTCCAATCCCAGTATCTAGGGGAAATAAGAAAGAGATCCTACATTTATTCAGAGAGATAGAATTTTATTCTATTTCTCACTATGTAAGACTGGAGTATTTTCCTATGTTGTGACATAAGAGAAAAAATTAGTTCTTCATATCATTGTTTGTAAATCCTTTATTTTCTTATGCATTCTAAAACAGTGCAAAATACTTTTTGTCATATTTATGTCATAAGTTAGTTCTAATTATGTTTGATATGGCTTCATATATCATTTTATTTCTCTTGAAATTTTCATATTATATAAATTTTTAAAATAAATCAAAACAAGAACTCAAATATTTGATATAGCAGTAAAGACCAACTTAGACACAATATCCTCAGCAAATTACAATATTAAACATCAACATTAGTGGGCACTTAATATACACTATGTAATTTGTATTAGAAATTTATTTTTATTTAACAGAAATTTAATACAAATTAGTTACTTTAAATTATTGTCTTTTGAGAACATTGTAAGGGTGTGTACTCTCAACAGCATTCTTAGGCCCGGGACTTTGGCTCAGTGGCTTAAGTGCCTGTCTGACAGGTGCGAGGTTGTGAGTTCAGTTCCCGGTGCTGCCAAAAAAAAAAAAAAAAAATAGCATTCTTGAAATCTTACTTAGAGCAATTAGGAAAAAAAGAAATAAAAGAGAATATAAATGGAAAAAAAAAGAAGTCAAATTATCCTTGCTTGCAAATGACATGCTATCCTATGCTTAGACAATGTTAAAATAGTATAAAAAGGTTTTTAGAGATGATACAGCATGATATAATACAGCATGATATAAATTCAAGATTAAAAAATCAACAGATTTACCATTCAGCAATAATCAGGATATTAGGAAAATTCTATTCAAAATCACTTCAAATAAAATAAAATCCCTAAGGATCAATCGAATCAAAGAGGTAAACGATTTCTACAATAAAAATTTCAGAACACTGAAGAAAAAATTGGAGACTAGATGGGTAAACCTCCCATGTTAATGGAGTAACAAAATTAGTATTGTCTTAATGGTCATATTACTAAACGTGATCTACAGGCTCAGTATAATTCCAACAAAACACCTGTGACATTCATTACAGAGCTAGCAAAAAAATATCCTAAATTCACATAGAAGCACAAAAAGAAACAGAATAGCCAAAATGACCCTAAACAAAAAGAACAAAGCTGAAGATATTATGATACTCACTTTCAGATTATATAACAGATCCATAGTAACAAAAATCACTTGATACTGTCGAAAAGATGGACACATACACCAGTGAAGCAGAATAGAAGACACAGAAACAAACACAGTCATCTGATTATATATATGATGTAGAAAGGACAGCTTTTTCAATGAAATATGCTGAAAAGAGTGCATATATATTTGTACACTATTTTAGTAGATCCTGTCTGCCACTTTGTATAAAAATCAATTCAAAAGAATGAAAATCTAGGTATAACATGCGAAACTTTGAAACTGCTAAAAGAAAACTTAGTGGAAACACTTGAAGCGCAGGCAAAGACTTCTTGAATTAGACTAATTGCACAAGATATAATAGCAAGAATCAAGAAATGGGAGTAGATAAATTTTAAGTTTCTTCACAGCCAGGGAAACAACTTTATAAAGAGTAAAGATACAATTTCAAAATGGGAGAAAACCTTCACCAATGATTCTTTTGACAGATAAATAATAAACAGAATAAGTTAAAAAGTCAAGAAAAAGATATTTCTTCAAAGAAGAAATCCAAGTGGTCAATAGGTGTATGAAAACCTGTTCAACACCTTTAGCCATAAGAGAAACGCCAATTAAAATTACATGTGATCCCATCTCACTCCAGTCAGAAAGATTATCATCAATAATACAAAAATAATAAACACTGGTAAGGATGCAGGATAAAAGAAGCTTTTCTACACTGCAGATAGGATTAGTATAATCACTGTGGAAATCACTAGAGTGGTTCCTCAAAAACCTAAACTTTAAACTACCATATGTCCCAGATATACTACTTTCTTGTACATACCTGAAAGAATTAAAGTCACTATGCTCTAAGGATACTCGCACATGCATACTTAGTATTGACTAATTCACAATACCCATGATATGTAACCAACCTAGTGTCAATGAATACATGAATTGATAAAGGAAATGGATATATGCAAATTGAATATTATTCAGTCGTAAAGAACAAAAATCCTGCCATGTAGGTAAATGGGTAGATCTGGAGAGCATCATGTTGGGCAAAATAAATTATTTTCATTTCTATCTACTTTTCTGGCTACTCCTTTATTTCTCTTGCTTTTGTCAGTTTAATTTTAAAGTTATTTTCGTATTCTCTTTCTTCTATATTTTTTCTATTTATGCTTTAATTCATGATCTAAGACATAGTGAAGAAATGTACTCCATTCTGTTAATTTAAAATATTCGCATTTTAATAATACATCCTAACATGACTTCTATAACTCGCACATTGGTGTAAAGATTGTGGAGCACTCATTACTCCATCTTGTTTGGTTTCTTCTGTTCAACACCCACTCCTCAGATTATCATTGCCTTGCTTCAACATGTTGCTAACCTTTCTGTAGCTCCCTTTGTATTCTCTGATGAATATATTTATTTCCCAGAATATATGCAAATTTTAAGCTTATCTACTTTATATATTTTTAAATGTATAAATAAATTTAAATAAATTATTCTTAAATATATAAATAAATTTAAATAAATTATTCTTTTTATGACTTTTCAGTCACACCCCCAAATCTTTGAGAATTAAGTACTTGCACATCATCGTATGTTCAATATAAACAGCACATTTTCAAAGCTACACGAAAATGATACTTTTGTAATAATTGTACACTTAAAGTTATTTTGCAAAAAATAAAAATTTCAAGAGGGAATACTACTCTTAACTTTACTGAAATTCATGAAAAATAAATTTCCAATTAGCAAAATATTTCAAATTGTTGTGCAGTTTATGAAAAGAAAGAAATATATGTCATCTTTTCAATCAAAAATATTTCAAATACTTCCTCTACCAGGACTCATAGCAGATGAGCTGAAAAAAAAATAACAATTATTCTGGGAAAACAACTTTTGTCTAGAAAATTTGTCTTTCATTAAGTTTCAGTACATTTTAGATATACATAATGATCGTATTCATCAAAGGGAATTTGTACCAGTACATGATATATTTTGATTCCTCTTTTTTACCAAGTCCCCTATCCTCCCTTCAACTCCTCTTCCCTTCCAGACTCACAAAGTTTTGTTTCCATTTTCTCCTGTTTCGTCCTTGTTTTCCTTTCCCCTCTCTTGTCTAGAAAATGTAGCTTTTTAATATGGCTTCTTAACTTTATTATACCTTCGTCTCCTACTTGTGTCTTTCATTAACTTGTTCTTTGTACTTTCATTGCACAATGCTTCATATTCCTGAAGTATATTTTATGATTTTATGTACTGTTTCTCAAACTGTATTAAATAATTTAATATCCTCTTTTATTAATTTTTCATATAAATTTAGGTTCAATATTGAAATTTGTTGATGGAAATCTTCCTTGGTGTCCTTTAATAAAAACATACTTATAAATTAGTACAAAGGAAAAAGAATATTCATTTTATTTTATCATGATAAGAGTCTTGCAAAAAACACTACCACATCAAGAAAAGCAGATTATGTCATCAATGACTATGGGTCACACATTCAGTAGCTAAACTTCAATATTCAGATATCAGAAACAGGCAAGATTGTGTGAGTTGAGAGAGATAGAAGGAACAGTCAATATACAGGTAGAAATAATGAGACTGATTGCAGTCATTAAGCTTCTTTATTTCAAGTGGTAATGGCTACTGGATTATAGGAAATACAGCTGCAACAACAAGGGGGAGGAGGATGAAACAGACTTGATAAGCCAGTATTAGAGTTATTTAGTCACATGAAATCTAGGGGGAGAAAGTTTAAAAAGAATAAAGATGAGAATGGAGAAAGAGAGGAAGAGCAAAAGGAACAGAGCAAGAAGGGAGCAAATGAGGAAAGGAAAGAGAGAGAGAGGAAAAAAAGAGATGAAGAGAGGAAAGAGGAATAACTCAGGCCACAAAAACATTACTTTATGGGCAGATGATATACATAAGTGCAAAAGAAGGAACTATATTAGTCACTTGCCTGTCTCTGTGATAAAATACATGACAGTCCTAAATTGAAGGAGTGTTTTGTTTTGGATAAAGGATTCAACTCATGATCGTCTGTTTCTAAGGCAGAAATAGAATGGAAGAGGGGCATAGTGGAGGAAAAGGCTCAACCTATGGCCTCCAGGAAGTGGGGGGAGGGGGAAATCCTGGATAAGATTACACTTCTCCATGTCACACTCCCAGTGCTGCCCCTTTGGCTGAGCTCTAATCTCCTGACAGCACATGAACAGCTGAACTCCTCCATGGATAAATCCACCAAAGAGTGTAGAACTCCATGATCCAATCACCTTCCAAACACATGAGACTTTGTGGGGGAGTTTAGATCTAACCATAACAAGCACAAAACAAGGAGCTAAATTATCAAATAGAAAACAAAGCAGGATGCTTACAAAATTTATAAAGAGAACGTGACACTCAAGGTTTCAGTCCAAGAGTATAAAGTGTAGAAGAAGCAATTCACAAAAGTTGAGACAGGTCACTAGAAACGTTAAATTCATCCCTCAATAATTACCAACAACCCAGCTATGAGAAAATTTGAATCCAGAATTCAAGGACTTCAACTAATGCACAGATTTGAGAAGGAGATAAGAGACAGTTATTAGTAAAACTGAACTTAAACAATACAGTATTTATATAGATATCAGGGTGTTAATGCTCATGTAAGG
Source organism: Dasyprocta punctata (assembly GCA_004363535.1). Lineage (NCBI taxonomy): Eukaryota > Metazoa > Chordata > Mammalia > Rodentia > Dasyproctidae > Dasyprocta > Dasyprocta punctata. The sequence goes on from RJWM01005990.1 coordinate 43,494, forward strand.
GGCTCAGTTAGTTAGAAATGCAAAGTAATAACCAGTCATTAGTACTGAATAAACCCTCAATATACTCAGTATTTTCTTGTGTTTGGAGTAGGACTCATCATTCAGACAGCGTGAGCGTAGGAAAATCCTCAACTGTCAATTCAAAGGAAGTGAGGAACACAGGAAAATGGTAGCTGGGGAAATGTAGGCCTTAGGGAAAGGTGAAAGCGGGAAGGCTGACTCAGATGATGTGTAGGGCCATGGCTCAGTTTATTTCAGGTTTCCCAATCAGATTGCTTACTCTTCCTCCATGGACAGGAGGCAAAGGCAGAGATTACAACTCCAGGCAAGTGGCATCACGTGCAAGTATGGGAGTGAAACCTGAAGAAGTCTCCTCTCAGAGTACCAGGAAAGGCTGTGGCGTCCATTCTCTTCTTTGAGAAAGGTGTTCTGTTAAAAAGTGAGAAAGAAAATGTCACATCATTTCCCCATCCTTCTCTTTAAAATTTCCTCTTCCTCCTCTTCCACCTCCTTCTCCTCCTTCTCCTTCTCTTTCTCCTCCTCCTCCTCCTCCACCTCCTCCTCCTCCTCCTCTTCTTTTTCCCCCTTGGCTTCCTGCCTTGGCTTTCTCCTTCTCCTCCTCCTTTTTCTCCTCCTCTTCTTCTTCTTTCTCCTTCTTCTCCTGTTTCTCATCCTTTTCCTTCTTATTCCCTTTTATTTCTCTTCGTTTTCTAAAAAAAGGAACAAAAAAGCAAAAAGACAACTACATGTGACTGAACAGACTCCTCCATTTTGGTTCTGCTAAGAAGCAGAATGTTCACTAAGGACTCATAAGACAGAATTCCAAGACTAACAACATTTTGGAAAGAAAAGGCTAAGTCTCAGCTATTCTAATAAATCAGTAGGATATACCCCAAAATAGGTGAGTATTTGCTAGAAGTTTATTCGACAAAAAAAATCATTTCACACTGATATCTGAACAGGATGTTTTCTTTTCCTTCAGAGGCACTATCTTAGCATAAAATCTTGAAGAAGCTGACAGATTTCTCAATTTAATAGACTGGAGTTGGGTATAACTAGCTAAATGGAGGCCTGTCTTGGACAAAGATTTTATTGGAGACTTCTTTTCATTCTTCAAGAAACTGTTGGGTTGTTTCCGTTAACCACAGACACCAGAGCTTTAGTGGGTCCCTTGCAAATTCACATTAGAGATACATGTCTCTACCACTCTGAGGTCCTTCAGCTCTCCTTTCAGCATATGATAGTTATACCTGAATGTTTATTGCAGCACAATTTCCCATAGCCAAAATATGGAACCAGTCTAGGAGTCCATCAACAGATAAATGGACAAAGAAAATGTGGTATACGTAGCAGGGGCGTGCTAGGCTACCACAAAAGTGCACACAATATTTTCATTTATTGGAAAGTGGATAAAACTTGAGATCATCATAAATGAAATAAGACAGACCTAGGAAGAAAGTGTCACACTTTCTCTAGTACATGGAATCAAAAAAAGGTACATGAAATTAGAAGGGAAACTGTTACTAGACAAGAGAAGAATGAGGAGGATGGGAGAGAATAGTGTAAGTGCATGTAACAGGAGGCTAGAAAAATTATAGATTAAATTAATGAGAAATTACAATATTGACAAGAATTTATTGAGGTAAAAATACATCCAACACTTCATCGAGTAACACAGCAGGTTACAAAACAGTGTATATAGCTTTGCCAATTTTTAAATTTTTTTCAAAAAATCAATGTGTAGCAGTATCGAGGAATCAACTAAAATGTTCAGTGAATTGCTTTATCTGATCCTGAAATGAGATGCTGAACACATTTTTTTTTTTACTTAGGAGAAATTTTTATGTGTACTGTTGTAAAATGCTTCTGAGAAGAGGAAATTAAGAATTTCAGTAAGTATGTAAGGTGATGAATATGCTAATTAGCTTTATTATAGTATTCATTTCACAGTGTGTATGTATCTCAAAACATCCTGTTATACAGCTTAAATATATGTGATTTATTTGTCAATTATACTCTATAAAAATAGAATCAGAGTAAATAAATAGAAGGTCTCTAGTGAGTTATTTAAATTGTTAATAATTCAGTAATGATGAAGTGGGCTTTAATAAATATTTTTTATCTTCATTGATATTTAAGTCATCTCATTCTGGAAGAGGTTATATATTTTGGGAACTATGTACCAAATCTGTTACTTATGGTACATGTTAGTTACTTCAAATTATATTTGAAAAGGACAATCTATGGAGCTTTTTTGTTTGTTTGTTTGTTTTTTACTTTGAGATAGTTCTCATCACTGCTGGTAAGAAAAAAGAAACCCTTTCCTGTCTATCTCATCCCTTTCATATTAGTACTGACTTTAGAAAATAACTCTCAGACTTGCATGACATAAAATGCTGTCTTCCATTAACAATTAGAGGGGCTTAGGTACAGAACACTGAGTGGTCCTCTCCTCACCACCCTTGTTCACTGAGGTGCTGGAGTAGGCTCACACTGGTTACTGGGAGCCAGCAGTTGGCTTCTCTAGCCAACCATGTGTTCTGTGATGTTAGGTTGGTACTTCGAAATTCTCTGTGGTAGACATACAAGAATTTTATACCATAGAAAACAGAAAATGCTACAAATCAGGCTTTAGTTTTTATTTTGTTTCTACATGCATAACCTTTCCAATATTAGACTGACTCACATAGAGACGTGAACAGCCAGATGTGAAGTCAAATTACTCATGTTTCCTCACTTTCAAACCTGCAGGAGTTTGAAGCTTGTTTTGTATAGTCTAAGAAGCTATATTGTTAGAAAAGTATAACTCTTAGTCAATTTAAAGATAAAATAAAGTGTCAGGGTAACTTTTCATTGTTCTTGTTATAAACTAGGAAGCTAATTAAGAATAATGTGGTTCTACAGAGAAAATGAGGTCTTTGTCTCTAATACACCAAAAAGAAATTTGTCAGTATTTCTCAAAATAAGTACAACACTAGGATCTTCATTTGGTCAGGGGCATGATTACTATAAAAGTCAGGCTAAAAAAATGTAATGAAAAAGAAAGGAAGGTAGGAAGGAGGGAGGGAGAGAAGAAGAGAGAGGGGAGGAAGAAAGAAGGGACAGACTACATGAAATCAATAAAAGTGTACACATGCTCTGTCTCCAGTTTCATTCAAAACTTTAAAACAAAGAAAAGAAACACGGATTGTGAAGGTCTAACATAAAAGTTTTTAATAAAGTAAAACTTAAGAAAAAACTTTTCAGTGGGATAACTAGTTTCTACCAAAAAAAAAAAAAACACTTTATTTTGTCAAAGTTGTTTACTCATCCTTCTTCAAATGATAAATTCAGGTCCTTTTGAGGAGCAGAATGTTCACAGAGAAGAAAGATATGAAGAAGCTCTAGAACAAAGTGAGTCATATAAATTATTTACTATGTGCTGTAAGATTCAGATTATAGGTTGGTGAGGTCATCACAATGGAAAATATTGATTTGCTTATAAGAAAGTACAAAGTCAGAACTGAGTCAGACCTCAAAGAACACAAAAGAAAGAGGCCCATAAAATCTTACAAAGACAAGCTGTGTTGTTAATCAGCCTCCACACAACCTAATTTGGCAAGATGGCCTTGACTGATGCATTACACCAGCTGTCCTTAAGCCAGCATAGTATGGTAATAATGAAGAAATATGTTTGCAGTTACTTTTGTTTGTAAGATGTCTATAGAATTCTAGGAAGATTGGATACACTACTAAATTAGTACTCCAAAGACAATAGTCTAACCTGTGATTGATTAATTATACAACAGGTGAAACTGGTGAAAAGTTTTTTTTTATACTAATTTTACTATTTTTATTAGTGCGTGTTTGCAATACATCATAGTTCCACTCATTTTAGGGAATTGCTACATGTATGTAACATATCTTGGCTATTTTTAAAACATGTAACACCATCATCTCTGCTCTCTTTCCTCCACTAAATCTCCTTCTCATTTTCAAAAAGGTTTCCTTTTTATTTTGTACCATGTCTTTTATTTTACTTTTTTTATTTCTAGTTTTTCATATAAGAAAAACCATGGTATGTTTAACTCTGTGTCTGACTTATTTCACTTAGCATTATGGTCTCAAATTTCAACTTCTTTCTTGAAAATGATATGACTTTATTCTTCTATGTGGTTGAATACAATTCACATATATATACATATACATATATGACAGGTGCTCTAGAATAAAGTGAGTCATATAAATTATTTACTATGTGCTATATATGTGATATTATAGACTATATATGTGACATTTTCTTAGCTATTGTGAATCATACTGACATAAACATGGATATTGCATATGATTATAGAATGAGGTTGTTAACTAGAAGTTTGCATTTATTATTTCCTTTTAAGTGTATATGATATACCTTGTTAGAGACTTATAAAAAGGTCTCAACTAAAAACATGAGATTGGAGAGGACAAACACATCAAAGGGAATTTTGTAAAGAATGTAATCATCATCCTTTCCAAAACAACCTAACATTAATCAAGGTTATTCCTGAGAATGTTTAATGTTAATTGATAGTTTAAACATAACAAAAGATTGAAATGGATTTTTATGAGTATATGAAAACAGTCAAAAGAGTACATTAATTTTTCACATACAAAAATTAATTTTATTTTCATTCTATTTTTTGGAGTGTGCCTCCATATATGCCTCCACTTTTTCACTTGCATCTGTACACAGCATGTAAGGCATCTTTTGTGTTAGTATCAATACTACAATTAACATCACCATATGAATATACTAGAATATGTACTGAACTATGGAATCAACAATTAAGCACAATTAATCACTTTTGCATTACACTTAGTATTCATTTCACAGAAACCTACTTTGAAGTAGAAGATAAGAAATGCAAATCCTTTCACCTTAGTTGAGGCCAGTTGTGAAGGTGTTACAGGCACAAGAGTGGATCATGGGTTTATTTGCTATCCTTAGCACTTTGTTTTTATTTGTCTCTTCATTTGGCCATATTCTCTGTTCCTAAAAAACAATTTTTCTCTATATTTTGGGGAAAATGGATGATGACAGCATATAGCTAATATCTTTCCTCCATTGGGTACTGAAAAAAGAAGAGAATAACTTTTCACCATCTCAGCAAAGAAAGAATATTGCAGTGTAGTTTACATTGTGTCCTTATCCTTTGGACCAATCACTGCACAGAACAATGAGGTAGTATGATCAACAGGGCTAAATCTTACACTTTATTGCCTGAATCTGTGAGTTGGAGATAGCTGACAAACCTACAATTACTAGTTGATACGGAAATTTAAACATTTCCCTAAGACAGACACTTAACAGACAAAAACAAAAGCTGTTTGCTATACTATTCAGCAAAGTATGTTATTTATTTTGTAGCTTCCCCACAAAAAAAAGGAAATTTTTCTCCAATTAATTACAGGAATAACTGATAATTTTAACAACTTTCCACTTAAAATGTCTTTCTCCTTCATATACATATTCATATTCACTTCGGTAATTTTAGTAGATTTCCATCAATTATAGTTAGACCTATTTAATAAGATTTTAAATGTTTAGTTCAATTTATAATAATAATAATAATAATAGCAGCTCCAAATTATAAAAAGAAAGTAGGTCCATATTTTGATTGATTTCAGCTGGTCTTAGTATTTATTTTTTTTTATTTTAATCATCTTGTTAAACCTGCCTTTTGAAAGGAACCACACCCCAAAGCAAGTTAATCACGCTGGGCTTGCAAGTCATTTTAGCTCTTACAACACAGAGAAATGAATACATTGCTCAACTTTCTGCAAATTTGGTGGAAGACAATCTGAGTACCATTAGCCCGAGTTCTGGGTATAAGAATGTTCTTTAGAACATTTTCTCTTGGAGAGAGAAGGAAGAATTTCCCAGAGCTTTAAGAAATGAAATTATAAACATTCAGCTGATTTCAGGAATAGTTGGTCAAAATTAGCTCTGGAAAGAGAAGGGACAGTGATTTATGAATCAGTAGTCATTTATTGGTCAAATTCAATGCACTAAGCATAAAGAAGAAGATTTAGGAGCTAAAGTATATTTAAGTGGGGTGGGAGGGAACAGTTGTTGGAGATAAAGGCATTCAAAGGCCACAGTGGAAGTTTTTGAACAATTGTGTTCTAGAGTATGGAATATGGACCCGTCTTCCTTCACTGATTTTTAGGTAATGTCTGGACTGCGTGTGAATAAAACTCTATGTATTTCCTTTTATACATACAAGAGGTTTAACTTCTTGGATTTCTTGTAAAACAAGCTATTGGGAAGAATGCTAATTAATAAATCAAAATCCAAGTAAAATGCTCCTTTAATCTTTGTCAGTTTGAAACTTTAGACTATTATACTGATAACTCTATCTGGATCTATAATATCTGTAACTGGATAAAAAAAGTAGGTAGGTTTTGCTTAGGGAATGAATGTGATGCATAACGTACTACAACACTTAAAGGGATAATTTATAATATTATATTATATTATAATTCAAATCTAATTATTTAAAAGCTATGTTCCTTTCAAAATACATAGTTACAAAATAGCAGTTTCCATAGGGATAGAAAATGTGTGATTGTTATAACATTTATTTTAAAAATTGATTTTTTTGTAAAGTACACCTGAAATGTTGTTTATTGCATGGTATGTTCAAATGATTTTTCCGTATCATAGTTATCAGGATAATGTAAGATAACAAATTAGTGTATCATCCTAATTTAAATCAATTTAAAGTTTTATTGAACAATATAATCAAAATAGCGATGGTATGTTAAGTATTTACATGTTGATTAAACAAGTTTAATCGATATCTAAAGTTCCCAGTCATCAGCACCATTAAACAACATGAACAGAAGAGCAAAATTAAACCTCAAAGGAACTGTAGTATATAAAATCAACTGCATCTTTAGTCAGATTGATTTTTATCTATTGAATATACTTCCTGCAAGAGCAAATATCCCTCTTATAGTAACATAGAAATGTATAGTGACATTACACCTCATAAGCTTAATTTTTGATTTTGGGAAGGATGACCACATTTGTGTTTGTCATATGCTATGAAATTTGTGAACATAAGTAAAATTGTGCTGAACACTTTTCTTTGAGAATAGAATTGTGACCACAAGTGTCTGTGAACTGAGGCACTACTGTACAGTATATTAGTTATTTTATTTTTCTGAATAACTGGAGTAATTTGAGTTTCACTTTGTAAATATTTTATTTTAATCCATAGTTTGTATGTTATGGCAGTGCATAATGTTATCATTCCTAGGAAGACATTTCTGTATTTCTAATAATAAAGTTTCATGCTAACATAACCACTTCCCATTGGATAAAACTGAAATTTTACAGCAAAAATTAAGAAAATTGTGATAAAATACTTCATTTCTTCACAGAATAAATTTAAATATATCTTCTTTCTCTGCTGAGAACCTCCCAAAAATAAATACTACAAGTGAGTAAAATTAGCTGCCAATTCTAAAAATAACAATTTAAAGCATGTCATCAAAGACACAAAACACATTAGTTAAAACAACCTTGTTTTCAACTCCTTCAGAAATCTAGTGAAGGTGCAGAATTGCACAGTGGTTGTGCATACATATTCCAGAGTCAGTTACCTGGATATAAACCTTGACTCTATCACATGCTACCTGTAAGACTTTGGACAAATTATCTATAATTCCTAGTTTAGTGTACTTTGCATTCAAATAAAAGAAATAAACAATAAAAACCTAATTCATAGCATTGTTGTGTTAGTCAAATGGTGGGTTAATTTAAAAATTTGTAAAACATTTCCTGGTTGGCAGTGTAAGAATGGTATTGTTTGTATTTTGTTGTTGCTGCTATTATTTGTCTATAATACTGGGGATACAGCACAGGACCTTTGCACTGAGCTACATCCCAGTCTTTTTTTTTTTTTTTTCCATTTTGAGACAGAGTCTTGTACTAATTTAAATTACAAAATTGCCAGGGTAGGGTTGAACTTTCTCCTGCCTTAGCCTCTCAGAGTGCTGGGATTACAGGTGTGCATCACTTTACCTGGTTGTAAACTTCATGAAGTTGACTTCATATGATTATTTGCTCCTGTTGTGAGTGTTCAGGACATCTTCTGCAGAGGAAAGCCTGTACATAAAGTTGATGACATAAGCTTGGAGCAGAGACAAATTAATTGGGTAATTGATGACTAACTTGTGAATGTCAAAGAGCAGGCATTGACAAGAAGTGTAGGAATACCCATTAAAATATGAACATCCAGGAGACTGCAAATGAAGAGCAGACTTGCTTTCATTCACTTTTTCCTGTTTTACAGGCTGTTTGTAGAGTACAATTCTATGGAGCTACTTTCAATGTAGTCTTTGCTTACTGTCACAGCTCTCACTGTCTCTAAGCAAATACTTAGAAAATCTGAGTGTGGAAGTTCTGTTCTAGTTATCATTTTATAAGTAAAATAACTCATTTAAATTGATTGGCTTCTTCTAGGTCATACAAATAATAATCACATGTAACCCCATAATGAAATCAGTCAGGCTTCTGATACCAATTTCATCCTTTCTCTCTGCCTTAGGGTTTTGAAGAATAAAACTTATTACTGAAATTCTTCCATATGGAATCTCACTACATCAAATCAATCAAAAGTACATCTTGGAAAATATAATGAAGTGTATGAATTATCAGAAATTTAAAAATATTGATATTAGAAGTAACTGAACTATGTAACTCAAAATCATAGGACATATCTTTTTTATTTTAAAGAGAATAAAACAAAATAAAACAGAATAAATCAGAGCAGAATGATGCAAGTGATACAGGACTTCAAAACAAGACAGCAGAATATCAACAATGACTACCATAATGTCTCTTGCTTTCTTCAAAATAGCTGTCCAAACCATTACACACAATAAAATCAAACAAAATAAAACAGAACAAAACTAATCACAACAAAATAAAGACAGCATTGCAGGACTTCAAAACAAGATAACAGGAAATCAATAATGGCTACCATAATGTCTCTTGTTTTCTTCAAAATAGCTGTCTATACCATCACACATAGTAAAATAAAATTTAAAGAAATGAAAGAATGAAAGAATTATAGGACCTCAAAACAAGATAATACAAAATCAATTGTGATTACCATTATCACTGCTTATACCATCAGACACAGTAAAATCTAACAAGACAGAATAAAACCAAACCTAAAAAAATTATGAAAATGATACAAGAATTCAAATAGATATAGGAAATTAATAGTGGTTACCACTTTCCCTTTTTAAGAATTTCCTCCCCTATCATTTTCATAATCTCTATTGTGCTTTTTGGATCCCACTAACTCCTTCAGTTTTTTATGTTATGGAGATAATTCGGTGGTCACCTGTATGACTCCAAACCATTTTACCCATGAGCATGATCTCCAATTGCAGCCATTTACCTACAAAAGCCTTAAGATTATCCTACTTTATGGTTGGGTAGCTTTCCACTGTATGAAAATACCATATCTTTCTTATCCATTCTGTAGCTGATGTGCAAGTTACCCTTGGTTTTTCTGGTCTCCTTGATTTTCAGTCTATGAATTTCCTTTCAAGTTAAATGTGTTTCTTGTATACAGCATATTAATGGATCTTGCATCTTGATCCACTCTCTCTGTGTTTCACTTTATGGGTGAATTGAGGTTATCTGCATTAATGGTTACAACCGGCACACATTGGTTCACCTCTGTCATGCTATCCTCCTGCTGTTGGCCCTCCACTTTTCATTCAATTGCCCATCCTGTTTGGCGGTCCTCCTTTGCTGCTGTTCCTGGAACCATGATCATCTTTATCTCTCTCTAGAATATCCTTCAGCACTCTCTGTAGTGTTGTTTTGGTGGCTGTGAATTCCTTCCGTTGTTCTTTATCATGGAAGTATCTTATTTTCCATCATTTTTTTTTTTTTTGGTGGCACCAGGGATTGAACTCACAACCTCACACCTGCCAGGGAGGCACTTAAACTGCTGAGCCAAACTCTCAGCCCTTTCCATCAATTTTGAAAGATAGTTTTGCAGGGTACATCAGTCTGGGTTGGAAGTTGTTTTCTTCCAGGATTTGAAATACTTCATTCCAAACTCTTCTTGACTCAATGATATGTGTTAAGAAGTCTGCCATGATTCTGACTGGTTTTCCTTCATAGGTGATTATTGCAGTGTGGTCGGTCCTGTGTCCCCCCAAAACCTCATGTAATTGTGGCATGGACAGGACTGAGTCTGGCGTTTATGATTGGTTTGTTGTCTGGTGCTGGGATTGGTGATGTGAGTGCTTCACCCACCCAGGGGTGGAGTCAACATACAGTGTAAGGACAAGAGGAACACCGCTCTTCCTTTGCTCTCTTGTTGAGTTTGTGCATCTGGCTGTTCAGTGGCCACAATAAATGGTTGCCCTGCCATGCTGTGTTGCCTTGGAGCCAACTGAATATGAACCAAAACTCCCAAGAACTGTAAGAGATAAACCTTTCTTTCCCTAATTTTGGGCATCAAGTATTTTGTCTCAGCAATGAGTGAAAAGTAACTAAGACAGAATTTGGTACCAGAGGAGTGGGATCATTGCTATGAGTAAACCTGACCATGTGGTTCAAGAGCCTTTGGGAATGGCTTGTGGGAAGAGTTTGGAAAGGGTTGGAGATGTCACCTGAAAGAGTGGTGCTAGAACTGCTTAGGTTGTTCTGTATGGGAGATTCTGGTCAGAGCTCAGGAAGCCAGAAGACTGATAGAAAGCCTTCTGGTAAAGACCAGTCTTGGGAGGTTTCTGCTGTGAAGAAGGACTGCATTCGTGCTGGACTCCACATGATGTGTGTTATGGCTTGGCAGAAAGTTTGTCTGCATTCTGCTCATGCCCAGAGATTTTGCCTGAGACTGAGATTAAGGGTGATGGACTGATTAGTCTGGTGAAAGAAATTTCAAGACAATCTAATGTTGAAACAGTGACCTGGCTATTGTTGGGAGCTGTTAACCAGATTTATGCTGTGAATCAAGAGCAAGGAGCCCAGCATGGTGATTTAAAACCTTGTGAGTTTGGCCAGAAAGCTGTGGACCATAAAGATAGAGCTGAGACCTTGATTACTTGGAAGGAACAAAGAAATAAAAAAGATGGCCTGGGGGCATCCCAGGAAGCAGCAGGCCTCCATCGTTTGCAGCTTCAGGCCTTCAAAAGTGAAAGAGTTTGCTCAGAGGAAAAAACTGCAGAGCACCATGTTCTGGAATGGTGATGGAAGCCACAGGAGGTTTCGAAACAGTGGTGGTCACACCAGGTTTCAAAATGGCAGCTGCCAGAGGAAAGCTTTTCCTCACAATCAGGTTCAGAGAGCTCAGCAATCCAGGCACTCTACCCCTACAGCCAAAAGAGAGGAAAGCCTGGCTACTGTTGCAGCTGGCAGCAGACCTTGGTGGCATCCAGGTGGAGTTGGTTTTAAGTGCAAGGAAAATGTGCAGTTTCCACCCTGACTGCAGAGGGTAATATGCAAAGATGCAAACATGAAGCCAAAGACACAGTGGAGAACCCAGAAGTTTGAAAAAGCTATGAACATGGATCTTCCAAGAAAAACAGTGAGAACAAAACAGAGTGGGATCATGTGAGAAGCTATGGAGATTAAAACTCCTGGAAGTGCAGCAGGGGTTGAATCACTCAAGTCTTTTGGAGCTTGCAACTGGATTGCTTTAGATGCTGAGCATAGAACTTCAGGACTTAAAGTTTGCGCTGCTGGATTTTGGACTTGCTATGGTTCCAATGCTTTGCATTCCCCTGTTTGTAACTTTGGAATGGTAATGTTTATCTTGTGCCTTTGTATGTTGGAAGTGTTTAACATCATTTTCATTTGTACAAGTGGTCATAGTTAAGAGTTTGCCATAGCTCTTGAAGCAGATTTAGTGCTTGGACTTTTCAGCAATTCTGAAACTGTTAGGATTGTGGCAACTCTTGGAGGTGGACTAAATGTCTTTTGTATTAAGGATGTGCATGAGTCTTTGGGAGGCCAGGGGTGGAATGCTATAGTGTGGTTGGTCTTGTGTCCCCCCAAAACCTCATGTAATTGTGGCATGGACAGGGCTGAGTCTGGCATTTGTGATTGGCTTGTTGTCTAGCCCTGGGATTAGTAATGTGAGTGCTGCACCCGTCCAGGGGTGGAGCTGACATACAGTGTAAGGGCAAGAGGAACACTGGGTCTTCCTTTTCAATCTCTTGCTGGGTTAACACATCATGCTGTTTGGTGACTGCCATGAATGGCTGCCCTGCCATGCCATGCTGCCTTGGAGCCACCAGAGTATGGACTGAAACTCCTGAGAACTGTAAGAAATAAGCCTTTCTTTCCCTAATTTTGGGTATCAGGTATTTTGTCTCAGCAATGAGTAAAAAGTAACTAAGACAGTGATCTATTTCTTTTCTCTAACAGCTTTTAATATTCTGTTCTTGTGCTAAAATTCTGGGATCTTGATTATTATATGTCTGGCTATAGATTTATTTTGGTTATGGCTAGCTGGAGTTCTATATGATTTGCGTATCTGTATGCCAGATCCTTTTCCCATCTTTGGGAAGTTTTCTGCTATTACTTCTGTAAATAGTCTTATTGCATTTGTGTTAACCTCTGCTTTTTCACTGGTAACTATCACTCTTAAATTATCTTTCTTTGTGTCATCTTGCAGTCATTAGACTATTATTTTCTGGTTCCTTGTTATTTTTAGGAGATCTTTCCTCTCACAATTGATGACTATGATCCTCTCTTCAAGGTCTGAAAGTCCATCTTCACTCCCTTTCAAGTGATTTTGCCTGCTTTTGATGGAGTTTTGAATTTCCTGGCTATCTCTTTAAATTTATTTTATGCCTTGCAATTCCTTTCTATATTGTTTATTCAAGCTTTCCATCATTTTCCTATTCTCCTCTTTTTTATCTATGCTTTCTTTAGATATGCTCAGCAATTTTTTCATTATGCTTGTATTTTCTTCTTTTACCTTAGACATTATTTCTGATCTGGTAACTTTTACAGTCTCATGAAATCATTTCTTTACTTCAGGTGCTATCCTCCCAGAGATTTCAGGTGTGTGGCTTCCATTTTATTCCGTAACTGTATTTCTCAGACTTGTTCTCTACAATCTGGAGGTCTGAGATTGCCTTTTGCTCCTTCCTTTTGACATTTTCCTGGGTTCCTCCCAACAAGCCAGTTGTCGGGGTCCCAGGCACTTCCTATATTGTTTGCCCTTCTGCAGTGTAGGGGAATTGGACAGGCACCTGGGTTTCTTTGAACTCAGGTTCCCAGGGAGCTAGCAGGGCACAAAGCAGGCTTCTTCAGACTCATGCAGCTACACTGAGGCTTCCCCAATGGTCAGGGGTGCATGGTGGTGGGGCTGCTTCTTCTCTCAGCCTGTGTGTCTACACTGGGACTCCTCCAATGGTGGAAGGCACAGGGGTGTGTTTGTCTGGTTCTCCCAATGGTGCTGGTTGCCTGAAGGAAGCAAGGGCCTCCAGTGGTGACCTGTGGGTGCATGGGACATATCTGACTGCATCTCCATGCCCCTTGCTGACTGCCTGCAGGAAGCAAGCCATCCAATGGTGGCAGCAAGCATGCAGTGGTGTGTCTGGCTGTGTCTCCCTGTCCATGCCTGCTGCCTGCAGGAAGCAAGCCTTTGTATGGCCCATAGGGCATATCTTGTAAACAACATATCTAAGAAAGCTTCCAATTGTAAAGAATTAAATATGTTTCTGAAATCAGTTGTGCTTTGTCCTCTGGTTCTCTCTCACACACCAATGGAACCATTCTCTCAAAGTGAATGTCTATGTGGGGATTTGTCCTTGACTTCAGTTTCTTTTTTGCCCCTATTCTTTGGCAAACAGTCTCTAATTGTTATACTTAGTAATCTCTTCATCTCCTCTCCAATTTTTCTCCAGGATCACTATCTTAACTCAAGCTCTAATCAGCTTGTCCTCATAGTCTCCTTTCTAATTCATTTCTATCAAAGTTATGGACCGCCAAAAGGTTAACATGGGTAATGGGTGATACATTGTGTCAACTTGAGAAGTCTAGAAGTTTAACTAAGTATCTCAGCTGTTCTACATCCTGTGGTGTAGAGGACTTTCCCTTACCACTCTAGGATGTGTCAATTTGAGGTTTAACTAAGTGATTCAGCAGGTGACTAAGGTCCTTACTTTGTAAACATCCTCAGCCTGTGCAAGAGGAGGACACAGAGATGGTGTGGGGTGTAAAGGACCCCTCCCCTTAGGGCAGGTAGCCTGCATATGATAAAAGGGAAATGAGGAAGGACTGATTGCTGATTCTTTGAAGGAGCTCCAGAACTTGCCTTCAGCTTAACATCATCTTTTCGCTTCTGGAGCAGACTGTTCAGCTTCTGCCTGGGACTCTTCAGCCTTCTGGTGTAGATTCTTCAACCTTCTGTTACAGAACTTTGGTCTCCAGATACAGATTTGCATGGAACACTACAGTGAGCTCCAGACCTTGAACTTGACTCTTCAGCCTCCTGCATGCAGACACCCTCTGCACACTTCCTCAACCAACTCTGTGACTGACCTTCAAAAGCCAATCTTGTCATTTCTTATTCATGCGTACATCTTGTGCTATATCTGTTTCTCTAGTAAACCCTGACTGATACAACAGGAACCATAAAAAAGTCCTGTATATTGTGACTCAACCCATATTTCTAAGCTTAAAATTTTCTGTCCTTTACCTTCACTGCACACCCTTCACTGCAGCCTACACAACTATCTCCCTGTATTCTAGAGTTTTATCATGTTCCCTTGTTTCTCTAAGTCTATTTTTTCTTTTCTCCATCTAGAAATGCTTTCTTATTCCTTCTCCTTCTCATATTTTGAAATTACAGTCCAATATTTCCTTCTCCAATTTCTTATATTATAGATTATTTATTGCCTTGGTGCTGTTTTTTAGGAAGTATTTGCTAAGCTCCTCAAACAATTAGAAGAACACATGACCCAGACTAAATAGACATAATATCCTCACTTTTCTGGCAATAGTTATTGGTCTAGGTTTGTTTTACCCCATACAAATGAGCCACGTAGAGATTACCAGAATGAGAGATGAGTGAGATGAAAGGCTGGGACCATGCAGTGAACTTTTACTCTTTGTAGAATGACATGTTTCAGTAGATCCATCACAAAAAGAGAATGTTCACATGAAAAGAAAATTTACTACTAAAGGGAAAGCCTACCTAAGGTCTCAGGCTTCACTTGCTCTTAGCCAACTGAAAAGTCATTAATTCTTGAAATCACATAACTGGATAATGCATTATGATTTGTTGTAGAAAATTGTCTGATATGTAGGTTGTGATAACAGTTGCCTAGCTTACTTCCTAGGTACCTTAAAGTCAATTTTTCTAAAATTGCTGACCCTTCTCTGAAGCCTACAGAAGTTTGATTGGTAACCACAATGGGATGAAAGACTTGGAATTTTGTGTCTTCATACTGTGTTTACTTCTTATCCTGTCTTAATCCATGGGTCAGGCATAGTGCAATGAAACTGGAAATTAATGACAAAAGCAACTTCAAAACCTCCATAAATACATGAAAGTTAAATAAGACCCTCCTGAGCAACCAATGAGTCACAGATGAAATTAAAGAAGAAATTAAAAAACATCTGCAATCAAATGAAAACGTAAATAAAACTTACTGGAATCTATGGGATGAAATGAAGACAGTCCTCACAGGGAAATTTATAGCAGTGAATTCTCACACCAGGAAAATAGAATAAGCACAAATAAACAACCTAATGCTGCACTTCAAGTGTCTAGAAAAAGAAGAGCAAGTCAAGCCCAATGCCCGAAGAAGGGAGGAAATTATAAAGATCAGAGCAGAAATTCACACAATTGAGACTATGAAAACAATAAAAAGAATTAATGAATTCTAGAGCTCGTTCTTCAAAAAAGATAAATAAAACTGTTAAACCCCTAGCCAACCTTACAAAAAAAGGAAAGAAAAAATTCAAATTCATGCAATAAGCAATGTAAAAGGTGAAATCACTGCAGATCTTGTGGAAATTCAGATCATCAACACCTACTTCAAAAATCTTTGCTATCATAGGATGGAAAGTACAGAAGAAATGGACAGATTCCTAGAAACACATATATTACCAAAGTTGGATCAAAAAGATAACAGTTCTAAAAAATGTCAGTTAATGAAATTGAAAATGTAATTAAAAACTACAAAGAAAATCCTAGGTCCTGGTGAATTCGCAGCTTCTTTAGAAGCCCCAAAACCCAAAACATCTGAAGTAATTCAGTTTTATCACAGAGCACAGACCTACAAAGCCCCGATATTCTGTGCAGGAATTTGGTTCATAAAAATTCAGCCTCTGTGACAAAGTTAATGGGATGACTCTGGTCCAAGTCCATCACAAGCAGAAAAATCTTTGAAACATGCTCCTGGACAAAGAAAATGAATAGACTTCTCAGCTAATCAAATAAAAAGTATTCTTTTTGTTTTACTAGCAGCAACTTAGTCACTCTTTTGTCTGACTGCTGACCCCTTTCAGTCAAAAACCAGTTTCTCTGAAGCTCATTCACCTCTACCTCCTCACCAATAACGTTTCTATTTTTGTTGTTGTTGTTGTTGTTGTTGTTTGTGTGTGTTTGTGCACAGAAGTGTGTCTGCTTGCTGTTACCTTCATTCAAATGCTTATAGTATTTGATTCAGTTTCATTGCTACCATCTGTAGGTCAAATGATCTCTGGTCCTGATCAGTATTCTTTCCTGAGATTATTTTTACTACATAGAGAGAAAAATTCCATTTTTCCTGTCGTGCAGAGTAGGGAACATGTAAATCTGTCAGCTGGTGGCTATCTTATCTACACCAAAAGAGCCTATGTGGGAGAAAGAACAGAAAAATGGGTAGATAGATAGTGTTGCCAGAATTTAACTGCTTTTACAACCCCTGAGGCTCTCAAAGACGCCAGAATTCCTACAGAACTTTTCATGAGAGTTTTGTTATCTCTCCAATGTAGTTTCTTTTTTAATACAAGCAAATTGGTTGTGTTTTCTATCACTTATCACCATAAACTCCTAATAAAAATATCTTTGACCACTTGCTGTCAGAACACTTTCATATTTTATTATTCATTTATCTTTGTATGTTTTGCTAAATAAAACAAAATAAAATAATTTAAGGGGAACTAGAGAGGAAATGAGGATGGGACTTTAATATGATTTTGTAAACTATCAACTCATAAAATATGTAATTGTTGAATGAATATATTAAGAGATGATTGATTTAATAATGTTTTGAAACTAAAACAAATTTAAACTTCCTTGTATGGAGTTATGTTTTGAATAATATAGTTCTATAAATTATTTTTCTTACAATAAAATTATAAAAACTAAAATTTGACTTCTGCTATTACGTAGACTGCTGTTATCATTTTGCAGATAAAATAGATGGGTCCAAACTAATAAAATTAGCCAAAATCACATGGCTGGTGTGTGACAATCCTCTCAATTTTATACTCACTGTATGTATAATCTTATACTGAGGACAAAAATTAGTACAAAAGTGATAACTAGGAGAAAAGTAATCTACTGAGCTAAATTATGCACAGTTACTTATGTTTAATAGTGGCACCAGTTACACTTAATCTGCATTCAGCAATAAGTTTTGTAGGATTTAAAACAGTAATAATTATAAAAATATAATTTGTCTCTTTTTAAGTTTGTATTTGTCTAACACAAAATAAGGCAATAGGAAAGATCATAATAAGCCAGTTGATGTGACCCTCCAGAATATATAATTGATTCTTAGGCTTTTGACATTTGTCCTAAAACGTGCCAGGAGTGCCATCATTCAAAACTTTCTAACAATTTTTCTTGTACTGGAAAAACTGAAAATTGATGTAAATTAACCTCATAAAATTTTCTCTGGATAATTTTCACTAAGCACTTCATAAGAAATAAAATCTTTGAGAAATAAGCATTACATACTAAATAGGAACTGTAACAGAAATGTAACTTATTACAGTTCTCAGACTAAAATAAGCTTTAGTCTGAGAACTGTAATAAATTGTGCATCAGATAAGAACTTGTGAAATTAAAAAAGTTAATCTTCTTCTCTTCCAGTAAAAAGTATTCCCTCCTTTAAGAAATGTCAAGATCGAGCCTTTTGCACTCGGGAGGCTGAGGTAGGTGGAGCGTTGTGAGTTCCAGACCAGCTTGGGCTACAACGCGAGCGCAAGGCCGGCCTGAGCTACATAGTGCGACCCTGCCTCAAAAAAAACCAGGGCTGGGGAGTTTGACTCAGTGGCTTAAGCACCTGCCCTGGCAGGCGCAAGGTTGTGAGTTCAATCCCCAGTGCCGCAAAAAAAAAAAAAAAAAAAAAAAAAAAAAAAAAGATCGAGCCGTTGTTTTGAAACTTCCCTCAAATAAAACTAACAATTATTTTAATCTATTTACTTTAATAACTACAAAATATAATGTTTTATTCATACCTTTAATTTGTTGGAAAAAAGTCTTCAGCACATCAAAATATAGCTTAAATTTGGTCAGATCTTCCATTTCCACTCCTGTTAACTACATTCAAGCAAGCAACATCTTATACCTGATTTATTTCAGTAGATAGTTCAGTAGTCATAACTGGTAAAACTCTGATTTATTGCTCTGGACAGCCCATCTCCTACTTTTTGTTCTGCACACACTATCCAGAGGGATCCTATTAAAAATTAAAGTTTATTTTTCCTTGTTTCTCCTAGATTATTCAGCGAATTAGTAAGTCTTTTGATGGTCTATCTGGTTTATAAAATCTAGACAGAAGTTACTTCTCTGAGTTCCAATGATTACATCTCACTCATTGTGTGGCCTGTCATATCCTCTTTCATATTGTGATACAGAGACATCAGGCCCACAACTCAGAAAGTGCACTTTTTTCTTCCTCAGTCTGAGAGGCTCAGTGCTCCATTATTCACACACCTTGATTGTCACTTTCTTTAGATATCTGCATAGATGTCACTATTCAATGACATAGAGGGACTATTTTATATCAAACTAGTGATACTCCTGTACAATAGTTTGCTTTCTGGTAGCAAGCGCCTCCAGCTCGCAAGTTGAACGTTTGTTTCTTTACTATCTCCATTCACTTCATGTGATCTGAGGCCAAGGATGTTGTTTTGTTCATTGTCATATCTTGAGAAATGAATGAGAGCTCAGAAGTATGCAGGGGATAAACTATTGGTGAGAAAAAAATAAAGTAGTAGCATTTAGAATTTATATGGAAGTATTTGGATACATTTATTTTCCAAAAATTGTCATTATTTTAATCATTTTCACTTCAAAGTTGGTGGCTTTTATTCTAAGTAAATTTTACAAATTCTACAATTGGAGTTGAATGTGTCATTCAAAGTGAATGTGATATCCACTTTTACTTCTTAAAGACTAGAAAACTAAAGAAGATATTCTTCCCAATTGGAAACTTCAGATGAGACTGCACCCCAAACCTTGATTGCATTCTTGCAATAGTTTCTGAAGGAGAAAACTTAACCTACTTTCACATTCCTGGTCCTCTAAAATTATGAAACATAACATTGTATTACTTTTGGCTGCTAACTTTTAGAAGTACATCTACACAACTATAACTAATACAGATTAGGTAATTTTGCATGAATTTATCTGTACATAAAATTGAAAGATAAATAGTCATAATGTTTTCTAAAGACATTTATGTTTAGCAGTACAGAGATTTGTCATTACTAAAGTAGCTAAAATTACACAAGTGTCCCAAAATGTTGAGCTAAATCAAAACTTTTTAAAGCTTTTAAAAATTTTTTAATGTCAGGGATTTCAAAAAACATTACATCACAAAATATAGATAAAAGTGCAATGTATTCTGATTTGTTCATTGTGCTCAATTGGTTTCCAAGGACTCTATCTTACTGTTGCTAAAAGAAGCTGTTTATATGTGGAACTTTCCATTTCCCTTTTCTCTTTAGCCTTTTGGATAGTTTACTCTGTTTACTTTTGCTTTTGGCAGTCTCTTGGATATTCTCTACACTCTCAATCTCTCACCCAATTTTATGACCATTTTCCATTATGACTCATTATTGTTTTCTTTTGATATAGTGAATCCCCCCAATGATATATTAACCTTTCCTCCTTTATTTTATTCAACTAAGACCTGTATTCCAAAGGCATAACACTATATATCACCAAAGTTTTGAAGATTGTTATTTTATTTCATCAAGATGAACCCATTTGTATTACAACACAATAACATATCATTTGTAAAAATAATAGATCAAGATTATTGTTTATCATGAAAAAACAGTTGGCTATAACTGAGGCTAAGACAATTTATAAGTCACAGAACCATTACTAATTTAGAATTTCTGATTCCATAAAAACAAATAAGGGGTCTGTAGACAGTGAAACATTGTTCAGTTTCAGCAAGTGAGAATTAAAAATAGAGTCTTCCTATGTTAGAATAGTTTCATTTTAGAAGGAAAATTATTACTCTATCCTTTTCTACTATTGGTGAATTACATTAAATCTTACATGATTAAATGTTCATGTAACCCAGCTCAAACTTTTCATTTTGTTAGATTTGTGAAAGAAAATCACTGTATTCCTTTCACTTAATGAGTTAGTAATATATTTCTTTGTCTATAACCTGAAGCTTGATTATGCATCTTCAATATAAAATAATTCAAACTATTTGTCTTGAAATATTTTACCATTACATATAAGGAGAAAAAAACAAGGTAAAGGGTGGACAATATAATTGTTTATAGAATTTCAAACAAACACTTTCTTGTTCAAGTTGTTTGCAGCACAAATATTAGCCTTTGATTTAGCACTTTCTATTTAAATCATCAATATCCCAACTTTATGCATGTCCAAGTGTTAGTTTGAGCTGAGTGAAACTGCAAATTTTTAAAATTGAAAGATGGTTCAATAGCAGTAATTTTATATTGCTTATCCTAACAGAATACCCTATTTCTGATTATTCTTTGAAGACATTTTAACCTACATATTCACTTGAAGCTAGTATTTGCTCCACATATTGTTCCAAAATCCATTAAACACATTTTTCCTAGAAGATTTTATCCTTTCCAAATTCAGTTATGACTGTGGTTCAGAATATCACCAGAACTTTGACAACACAATTTTATGTATAACACCAACTGGACTTCCTCTTGATCCATGGAGGTTGTGCCACTTCAATAGGGTGACATTCGTGTTTTACTTGTCTATAATCAACAAAACCATTATCTCCACCCTTATAGAACCAGGACCGACCTTCTCTTATTATCAGTGAAACATGTGGTCAAATAGATTATTAAAAAAAGATCATTGAAGATATAATATATATAGTAATTGTAGGTTTAAAAGATAAACCTCAACTTGTTGAAAACTAGGGTTTATTTGAGCAGACAGTAAAAGAACCCGGCGTGTTTTCATCACCTCAGTCAAATGACCTCTCATTTAATTATCTTAAGAGTAGAAAATTTAGAAAGCATGCTTAGGCCACGTGAAAAAGAAAGAAATCAATTTCTTCATAAACTATCTCCATGAATATTCTCCCTTTGTTCTTCTGGGTGGTTTTCCATATGTTATTTACATAAATCAACAGATACACATGTATCACACCTCCTGTATGTGCATATATGCATGTATGTAGTTGCATAGATAAAAGTGCAACCAATGGACCTAACAACAGTTTCTTTTGCTGAATTCTTGTTACTGTAGTAATCTCTATCATGCTCTATCTATGAAAAATTAAAATAAACATTATCTATCAATAATTCTTTCACATGATTTATGAAATTGAGTGCTTCTGTGTCTAATGCCAGTGAACAAATATTTGCTTCAACTCATGTAAAGTGAAATATGATGTCAATGGAATTTGACTTACTGCTTTACAAGCAAAATAAAAATTAGCTAGTGATGTAATTCAATACAGTAATATCAGATGAAATTTAAATGTTTGACTAATTTAATGACTTCAAATTAATTATTGCATAGAAATTAATTGCACTAACTGATCTGAGAAACTAATGGTTAGAAATGTAATTAAATTTGCACCAGGAAAGACAGTATTCCTCATAAAATTTTTTGAAGTGTTATTTTGGTAGATCTTTTAGGTGTGATAGAAGGAAAAAGAGCTCAGTAATCAAAGAAATTTGAACACGGATATCTTAAGTGAAGTAGGTGTCTTATTGTTTTTCTCTTATTGCTGAGAAAAAATACCTGTCTCTCAAAATTAAAGGGGGAAAGGTTTTACTTAGCTCACAGTTTGTAGAAGTTTCAGTCCTTCATCACCTGCATCTAAGGCAGGGTGGATTGGCAGAGAGGCACTGAAGAGGAAAAATAGTCCAGGGCTGCAGAAGACAACAAAAGCAAGCAAGGGAAGGGGAAAGCTACTCCATGCTGGCCAGAAGATAGTAAAGTAATAAGAGAGGGCACAAGACTCTTTCTGTCCCTTATATTGTATGCAGATTACCTGCCCTAGGGTGGCTGTAGCACTTGTACTCTTAATCCTAGTCAGAACTATGCCAGATCAATCATAGAATGATTTACTAATCATATACCCTTAATTCTAGCATCACACACTCTAGATTCAGCCTGCTCAGAAAGCCTGATGACTATATGAGGCTTTGGGGAGCATCTAGACACAAACCATAACAGCAGTTATTATTGTTTGTTACATATTTTTGTATGTGTTTGTGTTGGCTTTCTGCCATGTGGAAAAGTAAATGCCTGACATTATCAGCTTGTAAGGAAGAGAGGTTGATTTTGGCTCACAGTTTCAGTGCATGGTTGTTTGGCTTCATTTGGCAGTGTATGCATTGAGACATATTTCAAGGTGGAGACTCATGTCAGAGGATGCTGTTTGTGTCATAGCACTGGAAAGTAAAAAAGGAATGAGTAAGTTCCAGAGTCCAAAATCACCTCCAAGGGAATGCCCTTGATGAGATAATATCCTTCTACTAGGCCCTACCTTTTAAAGTCCACCATAGACTACAGTACAAACCCTTTATGGGCTTCTGGAGACATTCAGTTGATATCCAAACTGTAGCAGTGTTATTATATCACACCTTTTCAGAGTTTTGAATATGTTAGTATCCATTTTAAATATCTTACTAGATGGAAGAATACTATATTTATGAAACTTTTTGTTTGTGGAGATCCACATATACTTTATTTCAAATATCTAACTACTAAAAATTCCTGGTAAGTGCTTCTGTAAAAATATTCCAAAATATTTTAGTTAAATGTTTCTTGTGTTGTTTCTTGTAGTAGATTTTATTCAGTGGTCTATGTAGAAAAAACTGTAAGTTTTCTATAAACTTTAACATTATAACTTCATGCGCCTTTATACTCTTTAAATTTAGCTACTTTTCCTCTCTGTACACTCTAGTATCCAAAGCATTTTGACATTAATACCAGAAATTTTTCTGTTTTATCATCTCTTTTATCTTACTTGTTTAATTTCCTTAAATCCTTGAACAAATTCTCAATTTCTGAACATCACAGTCAATAATCGAAAGTCCTTTCTCTCATTCTATCTCTATCTTGGTCTCTGTCTCAGTCTCTCTCTGTCTCTGTCTTTGTGTGTTTTTCTTTTTGGTACTGAGGGTTGAACCCAGGCCATTTTCACTGAACTATATCACCAGCTGTTTTTATTTTTACTTTGGGATAATGTTTCCTGCCAATTGCTCAGATGGGACTTGAACTTTTCATTATCTTGTCTCACCCTCCCGAAGTTCTAGATTCATGGGTTTGAGCCACTGCTCCAAGTTTACTTTTTGCTTCTTTTCACCACTTTGCCATATATACAGAACTCCAAACTTGACCATTTTAATGATGCTTATTATGGTTATAAACTATCCCAGAGGGCAGAGGGCAGAGCCAAGCAGCACAGTGCCTTCCTGGCAAGCATGAAGTTGTGAGTTTGATCCCTGGTATCAAAAATAAATAAATTATAAAACAAATAACAAAATATCTCAGAGTCTACAGCTCTTCTACTCTTTCTCCTTGGCAATTTCCAAATGTGAGTCATAAAATCAAAAAACTTGTTTCACACTCACCCTGCATCCATCTTCCCTAAGTACAAAGCCTCACTGAAAAATATTTCAAAACTATGCTACCAAAGTTTACAGTAAAATTCTGCTTTGCATCCTCACTGAGCCCTCGTGGTGCTCTAAAATCTTTGTGCACAGTGTCACCGATAACACTATTAATGTCTGTGGATATAAACCACTCATGTCTTCTCCAATTTCCCAAACATGCTTATTCCACTTGGAAGCTAAGAAAATTAGCTTGTCTCCTAATTTCCACAGATTTCTAAATCATTTTATTCCTACTTTATTTCATTTTCCAAAGCCAAAATTTTTGTTTTACCCATGACTAATCCTCTGTGTGCATTTTGATCTTGTTCTTTTTTACTTCCTTCCAGAGTCTTCTGTCCTATTTGTCCTTTACCTATATCTTCAACTGTTCATAATATTCTACTGTCTTTTGGTTTAAAATGGTAATTGGTTTCCCAAAATGCAGAATATCAAATTCCTTCAGCTCATTTTCTTTGTTCCACTGCCCCCAGACCACTCCTTTTCTGGAAAGGAATTCACATGAGCTGATTCTCCTTTGTCAACATTCGTTGTTTCTGTCAGTTGTAATATAATCCCCACCATATTCCTGAAGTGACAGTTAACTTATCAGCAAACCCGAAACCTCCTCTCAGTCCTCATCCTAATTATGCCTGAACAGTTGGCTCATTGAGGATTCTTTCACTTGTGACTTTTCTGTCCTTTGACCTTTAGGATCTTGCAGTATCCAGTTCTTCCTACCTACCTGGAGCCTCCTCTCTGCCTCCTTTACTGATTCATGATTCTACTGAATGTATTTACTTACTTCACCAAGTGGTTATCTCATTCATATCCATAGCTTCAAATCTCACCCTCCATGGCAGTGCTTCTCAACATTAGCTGCACACTGGAAGATATAAAAATCATTGATGAGTAGATCCACCTCCAGTTACTCTGATTTAATTAATCTGAGAGTAACCTAGGTATTAGAAGCATTATAATCTTCTTAGAGTCAATATATTGAGCAGCCAGAGTTAAGACCATTACTCTGGATTTTCTCTTAATTATAATTGGTTTTTCTACTCTAACACTGTCTTAAAGTCAGCAATTCATTATCTTTAATGTTTTATCTCTTCTTGAATGTACTAACTGCAAATAAGATTATATTTTTGTATTCTTCCATGGTAATGCAAATTTTCAAATACTACTCTACACAGATATTGCTGATGAACTCTTATATCTTTGCTTCTGTAATGCAGCTTCCCTTTAATCTCTTACTGCCTCCTGACTAGACTTTTGCAGAGTTGTGTATTCAGTATACCTTCCCAGAATACTATTCTCACAAACAATTTGATCATACAATTGTCAATTTATTATCTACTCGAATTAAACACAAGTTCATAGAAATTTGATTTCTCACTTTTCCCAAGGGCCTTTCCTTTATTCAAATTAAGCTTCTCAGATCATTTGCTCATTTATTGAACTTCGTATTTCTTTGCTTAGGCTGGTCTCTTTTTTTGTTCCACAAAGTATAACATTTCAAATCCCTGAGGGTCTAATATAAGATCTTTGACATCATGTGTTTAGATTAAAATTTGATTATATCAGCATGGGAATTTTGCTTATCCTCTTTTGGCCTGTTTTTTGTTTGTTTGTTTAAATCTATAAAGTTGAGATGATTGTATCTCTCTCTTGGAGTTGTGAAATTGAAATGAGATAACGATTGCAAAGTCCTTATTTACATAATATTAGACTCTATTCCTGTTTTATTTTCCCTTCCATATAAACCTTCTTTAAATGTCTGTTGTATTACTTTCTATTCTCAACACTCAGCTCTTTCATAGTTATATGACTTGCGTCCTCATCAAGCTCTTGGAGAATACTCTTGTCATTAATCATTTTTTGTTCCCAAAGTAATACTTAATATGCATTATATTCATTGTAAGTTTTATCAAATATTTGTTCAGTACATTTTACTAAATAAATTATGAAATGTTCCATTAAAGTACAAATCTACATCTTAGAACCTTACATTGTGAATATTTAATGGGAGCTCCTGATTTGTGGGTGAAAGTCAAAGCCATGTAACTTTTAATACTTAAAAGAGCAAATAGGAAGAAAAGAAATTGTTAAAAATGAATAATTAAAATGATTTCTGAGAGTCAAAGGCATATATGAAGGCAGATATTTTTGTGAGAAAACAGAAAAGCCATTTTCTTCTCTGCCTATAAAGTTGACAGCATGGACATTTTGGGAAAAGGTATACTAATTTAGTCTAGTTTTAGTGTCTATGAAATACAGTTAATTTTACTCTTAACTCAGGCTTTTGTAAAGTTTCAAAGAAGTATGACACTGGAAGGGAGACCACAGGGCCAGATTGGGCCTAGTAGTATAGAACACGTGAAGCTCTGAGCTCAATTTACAGCACAGAAAAAATAATGGTAAAAATAAAGTAGAATTATCATTATTTATGCAGTAATTATTGTGTCATGTCTTTCTTCCTAGACCAAGCATATTCCAGTTATTCTTGTACCCTCGTTTCAGTGTTATTTCAATTTTAGCTTCATCAAAGCATAAAAGTTCAGATATTTTTCATTTAATATAAAAACTTACCAGTCACACTACATCAATTCCTAGTGGAAAAGAACTTCAACTATTGTTCCTTTTCGAAATACATAATGCAGCTAAACACACAAAGTGGCATCTTCTCTGTGAACACATTCAGTTACCTTTACTGAGACATCTGCGTGCATACATACTCCTAAGACACCAAAGCTGAAGAATTTGCTGTAACCTCACCACTGATTCAGGCAGAAATTGTCCACTTAAAAGCTGGAACACAGGCACTCGGAAAAATGAGGCAGGAGGAGCTGGAATCCAAGGGTATCCTGGGCTACCTGGCAAGCTAACGGTCTGTCTGGACTAGGTATAGAGACCATGTCTCAACATAATGAATAAATGAATGAATGAATAAATGAATAAATAAAATCTTTAGGTTCCAGTTTGTCAAGGGTCATTCTTCAAACAGGAGCATTTGGAGACTGCTAGCCTAGAGAGACTCACAGCCACGAGGTCAACAACAGTGCAACATTTGGGAAAAGTATAGATATCTAAGTCATGAATGTGCTCTTGCAACATGAAGTTGACGGTACAAGGTTGCTAAACACAGAACACCTCCTACAGCAGGTGAAATCAGAACACTCAGTAATCTAATGTGGGAAGCTGCCAGCAAAATCTGTAAATTCTCTTGATTAAGAACTCCTTTGGGTTTTGAACTCTTCAGAATGCTGTTGTTGTGATTGTTGTTGTTGTCATTGAGACAGGGTCTCACTATATAGTTTGGGCTAGGCTTGACCTCACAATTCTCCTGTCTCAGTCTCCTAAGTGCTAGGAATACGGTGTATACCACCATACTTGGTTTGAGGGTTTGAGCTCTTGACCAACACAAGTAAGAGATTTCACCATACAGTCAAAAGTAACAGACATCCCACAGATAAAGGAGAGATTTGTCTGAACTCTACAAAGTTTTCTGAGAATCTGCTGTCCAACCATTGCTTGGATACTTCATCATGTAAGGTGAGTTTTCATTATGTTCACACCTAAAAGAAGATAGTAATATCAGAGGAAAAACAGTGTCTGGTGCTGCCTATAATTTCTCATTAATCATAATTTTTTTGTTTTCATACCATTTATTAAACGTGCTATTACCAGTTCTCCCTCCCTTACATCCTTTTGCTGAATGAGCTACCTGACTTACAGGGCTATCCAACTTCAGTTTCCCCTCCCATGTCTAGATTCATATCATTAACTTTCAGACTAAGTTCCAAGATGTCTTCATTATAATTACAGTACACTCAACTCTCAATTATCTATGATAATGGATTCCTGGGAGAGCTTGAATAAACAAATTGGTTTGGAGCTTTGTCACCCAGCATGAACCCTCCCATGCTGCCCCTTGGGAGTGCAAGGAGAGGTAGGATGACAGAAACCAGCAGGCTTGCTCTGCAGTGACTCATGCACCAGAGTGTGGCTTCAGAGAGGGACTCTGGAAAATACCGTGAAGCTCCCCTGGTAAGGATGAAAGTGTGATAAAACTGAAGGTCTCTGTAGTAAACATTAAATGTACAAATGATATAATTTACTTGATGTGATTCTAAAATAAAGGTCTCATCTTTCACATCCATTACAAAGTTCAAGAGAAAAATGCAGTCTCTGAGGAAACACTGGTAAGAGTGCCAACTCTTAACTAAGGAAGCTGTATGCTTCATTGAGAAACATTTCAGTGAAACACTCATACATCGTGGGCAACCTGTGCTGTACAACATATTCACTGTTGTAAAACAACAGACAATAGTAAAAGTATTTTCAAACCAATGTTACCTATGAAATTATGCTTCTATAATGCATGTCCAAAAATGTAACATTAAAAGATTATTACTTTACTGCTCTCTTTGAAGTAGCTGGTAATTTTTCCAGTGTGTAACAGAAAATATGACCTGTTCACAGAAGGGTGAGGAGGTACATGTTTTCCAATTGTGCAAGTGGTTGTCAAATGACTTATGCAATTTGAATTTAATCGATATTATAGATACTTGTCAATTACTGGCATCCTTCTGTTGACAGAGAATGAGAAGATACATGAATAGAGATAAGCAAGACACTGCAACTGTTCATTGTTCCTTCTGTGAATAGATAGCACTGTGAGATGCAGAAGGATTACATTCCTAGTTCAAGCTCTTTCAGAGGTGTATTACAATTTCTGTCAGTTCTCTTGCCTGTTTTTCCAACAAAGGAAATGACGTTAAGGAAAATATTGCAGGAAAGTTACAGCTAGTTAGATTATTTTTGGAGAGGTGTGGAGTGTTGGGTCAGGAAGTAATGTATAAACTCAAAGCACTGTGAGGAATCCACTTTCCCAGAAATAGCATGTATAAAAAAGAACACTCTGCTATAAGTATTAGAAATCTAAATTTCAAAAGTGTATCAAGATGAAAGGGTGATGGACTCTGGAAATGCCAAATATGAAGGTTTGATACAGTAAGGAGTCTGAAGAAATTCTGTGGAGTCCAGTTTGCATAGTGGACTATCTGATTAAAAGATATAGAGAATTTAACTGTTAACTCTCCCAAAACGCAAAGAAAAAGAGGAGACAGCAGCAGCCAGGATGATTTCCATATTTGATAGTAAAGCACAGATTTCCTGGATAAACTATATTCATTTTTTTCATTTCTTTGACATGTACATTCTTGTTCAAACCATCTCAAAAGATTTCCCTGGCATTATATGTAAAAACTCATTACTCATCATGGAGAAAGCATATATTCTTCAAGCCTCATTTAATTTGTATCTACAAGGAATGATGAAAACAAGCCCAGTCTCTAATTATGAAGTTAAGATAGCAGGGTGAAGCTGAAGCAGTGACCACCCATGAACCTACTAATGGTTGTATTAAGTGCAACGAGGTGGTGATGGAAAGTTGCAGTCAGTTTCAACTGAGTTTCCATGGTGATAGAGGGCTTAACAAAATGCAGTCAAGGTTTGCATAGTGACACATGACTGCATCAAGGCTTTTGGTATCTAACTCATATCACATACTCTAATTATATTGTTTTATTGGGAAGTTGCTTATTGCTTGTGTAAGTATGAAAAGGTGGAATTATTTAAAACTGAAAAGTCAGCAGATAATTTTATCCTCTTATAGTAATTTAGATAGTCTTTATTCTCAATCATTGTAATTAATGTTTTATGTTATACAATAACATGTAATATTCCTTTTTTTTCTTTTTTTTTTTCTTTTTTTTTTTTTTTTGCAGTACTAGGGATTGAACTCACAACCTCGCGCCTGCCGGGGCAGGCGCTTAAGCCACTGAGCCAAACTCCCAGCCCTGGTTTTTTTTTGAGGCAGGGTCGCACTATGTAGCTCAGGCCGGCCTTGCGCTCGCGTTGTAGCCCAAGCCGGCCTCGAACTCACAACGCTCCTCCTGCCTCAGCCTCCCGAGTGCTGGGATTAAAGGTGTGCGCCACCACGCCCGGCTACATGTAATATTCTTATTGTAAAATAAAATTAAACCTGGCCTAAGTCTACCTCTATTCATAGTAAACTGAATCTCACTTTATTTGTAAAAATACAAGAGAACAAAAACAAAGCAAAACAAAAAACCTGCAACCTAACTTGAGTGTATAACTTTGTCCTAAGTAAGTAAGGTTTGGCCAATCATAGCAGCCAGTCTTTCAACAAATCACAGGTTGTACACTGCTTGGGGGTGTCCAGAGAAGACAAATGTTGAGCCATAGTGAATCAGGTTACTTTTGGTAGTCATTGCTTACTTCTCTGTATAAACACTGCCTGGTCTTGTCCTCAGTAGATGTATTCCCAACCTTGACTGGTTCATGGTCCTGTACAACTCGTGAATCATTTCTTTGCTCAGATAAATTCTAATAAACTTAATTTGTCTATAGTTTCTCTTCTGACATTATGAATGATATTTTTATTACCTGTGTATTCAATGTTGATTGTTAAAACAGTCTTTGAAAAATTATGGTATTAAGATAAAGGTCAGACTAGTTCTCTTTTCAACTTTACCAAACGCAAAATGTAACTCATTACATGTGAGAATTTGATCACAAATTACTTCTTTTCCAGCTCTACTGAATCAAAGAAATATTAGAAAAAGATGAACAAATGTCCCTGTAGTTATTTACAGAAAACTAGGACTGTAACACTATAAGTGATTCTGAAGAACATAATAAACTCTACATACACATTGGCCAAAATTTGATTCTAAGATGCAACTTGACTTAAATGTCATGTCTTTCTTTTTAAAATTGTTGTGCATTAACTTGTGTATTTTGACGACCTTTCATTTTCTGCACAATAAGTAAACAATAGAGTGGAGAAGCAGCGTAGAACAGGAGAACATCTTTACCAGTTGCTCTTCTTAGAGAGGATTAATATATTAACTATATAAGAACTCAAAAAACACTGAAAAAATCAAGTATCCCAAATGAAAAATGAGCAAATGAGTTGAAAACATATCTCTGAAAAGAATTATGGGTGGCCAATCTGAAAAAAATGATTCCACATTTTTAGTTACCAGGGAAATACAAATTGAAGCTATAATGAGATTCCATCTCATCCCAATAAAAAAAAAAACAATAAATACTGGGAAGGATAAAGAGCTTCTACGATGCTGGTGAGACTGTAAATTAATATAGTGGCTATGGATGTTCCTCAAAAGACTAACAGTGAGTTATGATTGTAACCAACTATATTACTCCTTGATTTACATCCAAAGAAATGGAAGTCAGCACACTAGGTGATTACCTGCATATTAGTGTTTTTAAAATACAATTCACAATAACCAATGTAGGAAATCAGTCTAGGTTCTTAGTGTCCATTAACAGATGAAGGAATAAAGAAAATGTAGTATATATTCACAATGGAGTATTATTCAGTATTAAAATAATGAAATTTTATCATTTTCCAAAAAAAAGGATGGATCAGGGGGTCAATATGTTAAGCAAAATAAGCCACATGTAAAAAGACAAATACATTTTCTTCCCAATATGTAAACTCTAAGAAGATGACAAGAAAATAGAAAGGAAACTATTACTAAATAAATGGAAGAGAATAGGAAGGAGGGGGATACAACATGAGTAAAGTGGAGAGAGATTATCAAAATACATGTATTGACACACACCACCCCCCCACCACCAAATGTGGGAAAGATGGGAAGGCTTAGGTGAGACAGTGTGACCTGGAAAGGCGTATTTTGTTCCCAGCTCCTCCCTTCTTTCTCTATTCCCTAGACGCTATGGGTTGAGCACATTTCTTTCCGCCATGCCCCTCTGCTATCATGGTGGCTTTGCAAGTGAGCCAGCCAACCATGAATTGAAACTGTGATGCGTAATAAACTTCTACTCCTCTAAGACATGGGAGTCTGGTTATTTTCTCTGAGTGCTCAGAAAATACTAAAGACACTTACAAAATGGCTAAGAAGCAGATTTCATATAACTTTTGGCTATTAACTCAAATTCAGTATAAACCTATAATTATCCTGTAAAGAAGGTTACATGCATTTTCTATAAGATTGTACTATATTTTATCATAACTGTGCTTCTTTTCTTTAACTTACACACAATTTTTTTCCTTCAATGCTGAATGAAGTAAAATATGTTAAGTGAATTTTGCTTTGATTTTGCTTTAGTGCCCGTGGGTGAATCTATGCCTTGCACATGCTAAGGATACAGGAGCTATCCCCACAGCCCATGTTAAATAAATTTTTTATAATGTAGTATAAATTGTATCTTATAAATACCCAACTGAAATGAAAATGGAATGAACAGAGAGATAATATAAATGATCCTCCAAAATTACAACATTCCTAACTTTTCAGCCTGGTAAGTATACATTTCTTTTGACATATAGCCCAATTATTAAAACTTCGGTTATAATTAACATAGCAAATGTTATGAAATCAAAGAAATGTTATAATAAAGATAACTTCCATAATAATGGAAACCTACTTAGTGTATACCAACAGAAATGCGAGCCATTTTTCATGTTACAACTTTTCTCCTATAAGCATATCAAAAAGTTAGTTATATTTATCATTTCAATTTTTAGAGAAATTCAGGTACAAAATAGTTGACTGTATTTAACTAAGATTCTGCAGATATTAAGGACTGCAAATCTCATTTGAACAGAATCTGTCTTTTTGAAGGAGGCCTGCTTTAGCTATTTTGTTGAATAAATTATACTTAAGCTAAGAAAACAGCACTATCGGCCATTGTTATTTTTGGACTTATACGAGTTTTCTTAGTAGCATAACAAGCGGACACTTAAAAATATCTCTGGTACTCATATGCGGAATTCATAAGAGTTTCCACTATTGTCCAGTGTATTCTATTATTTTCACCTCAGATTAAGCACTATTTGAAAATGCAACAATAAGCCTTCTGTCATTGAGCACCTGCAGACTCTAGAGCAGACTTAAATTTTCTGTTTCCAGATCACCCTTGGCATCAGTTCCTACATTCTTTACATTTTCTTCAAACCAGTGAGCTCTCAGTGATATTGGGAATGCTTGATTTCACATACCTTCGTTTCAGGTTGGTAACATCTTTAGTTACTACTTCTGCTGGAATTAATAAACCACACCCTAGTGACTTTGCTTTAAAATCCCGGGTAGCTGCTTATGTTGGCAAAAGTTGGGGCTGCTATTCAGATTCTCTTCAATCAAATTCTCCAGGAAAAGACCAGGAATCTTTACATTTAAAGAGCACTCTTTATGATTCTGTTGATGAGACAGATTTGTAAACTAATTTGGAAAGGTTCATGACTCAGGTTGACCTAAAATTAAATCTCTAACTCAGATTTTTCCTCTTTAGTGTGTCCAGCTATTGAATGATTAATCTGTTAGCATCACTAGCCCCATCCCGAGGGGACAGTCCCCAATTGTATTTGACATTTTTTCATTTTACTATCCTTTGGAAGATGACGCCATGTTGGGTATGGGCAGATATTGAAAAAAGGATGAATATCCAACTTTTGATTTCTCTCTCCTAATTTGGAATTTTGGTCAAAGATCTATACTCAAAAGCAGAATAATCAACCATCACCATATTTGATACTTGCATATGCTAGGGGATAATGATGCATACAAATCTCACTTATGTAAAAGGTGATGCTAAGATTTCAAAATGTTTCACAACTAAAAGGTAGCTAGCTTTCTCTGTTTAATTGCTTGGATATAACAAATGACACTTAAAATTAGAAATAAAATAAAAGTTTAAAATCAATGTTTAGACAAAACCTTAGTTTTCATACATATATATTCATAGTGTCTTTTTGCTAAGTGATAGGAACAGGAAGACAAGTGGTAGAGTCCATTTTTAATATAATGTTTAAGCAATATTTTACCCATGGATAGAAATTTAACCTTTCTTTCATTATTTATATTAGTGAGAGTCAACATTTATATAACTGTTTTGTTATTGGCATGGTGCTAACCTTCTAGTTACATGTTTAATTTTACAAACATTTACTGGCAAATATTAAGTGTGAATCTCTGTTAGGCACTGGAAAGATTGAAAATGAACAATACAAGTTAATTTCCTCCACACCTCTATTTCCAGAATAATTTTCTGTTCTGGAAACACAGTGATGTTCTTTTTCCCTTGCCATGTAGTGTTTATTGATCATATCCATGACTCTTTCATCCACTAAAGCTGACACTAACAACCTTAGAGCCCTACTATAGCCTGAGAGAGAGGGAGAGAGAAATGTTGTAGAGGCAGAGTTCTGAGTGTGAATCCTACTATTATAACCTTGTAAAATCACTACAAAAGATAAAGATAATAGGACAGAGATGTAAAAAATGGGAAAATTCCTAACATGTATTATGAATGTACTAAATCCATGTGATGCAGTATTTTACATAGTCTAACAAATTTCCTTTTTACCTTGTTTTTTTCTTTTGAAAAATAATTATAAAGGAAGGAGTCTGACTTCTACAATTGAAATGGTTTGCTGACAGCATCCAGGCTCCTGCTCTTGTTAGCTCATCTGCATTGCTTCTGATTCTCTAGCTGCTTTATGTTCAGGAAAGTCTTGAAAGAGCCTCAGCAAAAACCAATAATAATAGAACAGAAGGATCGCAAACAGAGTATATATTTTTAATGCTTTGAGTTATAAAGATTTTATATTTTGATTTTATATTTACAGGGAAAATAAATGTAGACTATTATATCATTGCAATAAAAATCTCTTAGTTTTCCATTTTTATATAGCTTTTGTTTCTCACATGCATTTTTATTTTGTAATGTATTTATCTTGCCTACTAAAGTTTATTTCGTTTAAACCAAATGTATCACTATATGTTTTCATAAACATCAGTAATAATATTAATGTGCATTAGTAATTTGAGCTAATCCAAAATGTAATAAAAGTTTCCTTTATTGTTAGACTTGTACCTAGCTATTTAAAGGTAGCAAGGTATTCAAGCGTACATGTTTTCACAACTTTTGGAGTATTTTCTCATTATTTACTATGAGTTACTGGAATATTGATTGAAGGCTATGAGTATTTGAGAGTATTGAACTACACCAGTGTTTCCAAATTCCCACCTAGTGTGTTACACCAATTGCCAAAAGTAAATCTAGGAATTTACTTAATATAGAAGGTCATTTATACTCATTTTAGTTTCAAAATGGAAAGTTCTTCAATAATACAAATGGCAGGGCTTGTATATGATAGAAATATATAAAGACTAATGTTGAGAATGTAAGGATTAAATAGCTAGCACTGTGATACTCTCCCATAGCTATGGTGGAGTACTACTTTGCCATAAAATGATAAACTTGAGTCATTTGTAAGGAAGTGGATGCACTCTGATAGTGTTGAGTGAAATAAATCAGACATGTGAGCTTAAATATCTCATGGTTTTACTTGTATAAGAAACCCAAAGTGTAAATGAAGAGCAAAACAAAAAATAGGTTTCAGGAAGTAGGGAGATAGATTTTCTCAAATGAAAAGGAGATTAAGAGATGGAAAGGAAGGTGAGAAAAAGAGGATGATAACATGAGGCGGAATGTGTTATGTGCATGTACTAACTCCACACGAAGAATGTAAACATGGTGTACTGCAAACACGTACAAAAAATGAAGGAAAGGAATCAAGAGACGGCTGAAGGGGAGAGAGAGGAAAGTGAAAGGGGATTAAAAGAAGGAACATTATGTCTATGCACCAATTCCGAACAAGGAGTATAAACATTATGTACTATAAACAAGTACTAATAAAAATTATAATTAAAAAATTATTTATCATGTACTACTAAGACCTTTATAAAAATGATGAAAACACTTCATGAATTGTTAATTCATAAACAACCATACAATTTAATTTTTGGCATTAAAATATATTAATAATCCAGGAGTGATGATGCAAAATTATAATCCCAGTACCCTGGGAGGCTGAGGCATGAAGATTGCAAGCTCAAGGTCAGTCTGTACAATTTTGTAACTTAGCAAAACTCTGTCTCAAAATAACATAAAATAAAAAGAATTAGGAATGTAGATCAATGTGAAGGCCTTAAATTCAATCTCAAGTAGTAAAATAAAAACAAAAATAAGTAGATATGAAGACTATATTTCCAAATTATGTCTTAGTTAGATTAAGTTTCATTGAAATTGATTATTAATGTTTTCTAAAGTTCAAAACATAGTTTGAACAGACACTTCCCAAAGTTGAGGAATAAATAACCAGTAATCAAAAAAATGCTGAATAGTTCTCAGCGAAATGTTGATCTAAA
Organism: Dasyprocta punctata; assembly: GCA_004363535.1. NCBI lineage: Eukaryota > Metazoa > Chordata > Mammalia > Rodentia > Dasyproctidae > Dasyprocta > Dasyprocta punctata. The sequence goes on from RJWM01005990.1 coordinate 79,863, forward strand.
CTACATTGAGATTCCCATTTCACACTAACCAGAATAGCTATTATGAAAACAACAACAAAATAACAAATTCTAGGGAAGATGTGGGAACAAAGGAACACACTGTAGGTGGGAATATTAAGTAGCATAGTCACTATGTTAAACAATGCAGATATTCCCCCTCAAAAACAAAACAAAACAAAACAAAACTGAAGATAAGCCTAGTACATAGCTCCTGAGTTAGATGTCCGAAAGAACCTATGTGAGCATACTCTAGAGACATTTGCATACCTGTGTTTATGTCTGTACTCACAATAGCCAAGTTATGCAATCGACCGAGATAACTGCATAAGAAAATGTGATATTTATATACGGTGGTGTATTGTTCAGTTATAAAGAATAATGAAATTATGTCATTTGCAGGCAAATAAGTGGAAATGCAATTTATGATTTTAAGCAAAATAAGTCAGGCTCAAAAATAGCCACTACATTTTCTCTCATTTGTGGAATTTGAGAAAAAATAACAAAAAAAGAAAATCACATGAAGGTAAAAGGGCGACCATTAGGGAAAGAAAAATGGGGTTAGGAGAAGGACAGAAGGTCATAAAAAAGTGTAATAGAATAGATATAATCAAAGTATAGTATATACATATATGGAAAGTCACAGTGAAAGCCACTCATTTGTACAATTGATAGGTACAAATAAGTACAATAATAAAGAAGTAAGAATATGTTTGTCTTTATTTGATCCAGTATTTATACATCTGGCTTCACAGAAATTCACTGATAATACCACATTATTTATAATGGCACAGTAAATGATTGGAAACCACCTTAGTAGCAATCAGAAAAAGCTAGGTAAATAAATTATTCTGCTAATACAATGAAATTCCTCGTTGCCACCATGTAAGGTTAGGCATCTCTAGATGAACAATATAGAACTATTTTAAATAGAATCACATCTCAGAAGTAGTGTTATCAGAGAAAGCAAAATACTGGAACATTTGTATCATAAACAGTCTTTTGTAGAAAAAATGATGTTTATGAAAATACATGCATTTGTGAAATATATATGTAATATATATATATACTCATTATCTCTAGAATAACTCATTGTAATAATTAACATTTCATATATCTGAATAAGGGTATTGGGTAGGTATGCCAGAGGGAAAGGAGATTTATTTCACATGATGCCCAGTTTTTGAATAATTTGAGTTTTACACAATGCATCTCTTTTACCTATTTATGAATAAAATATAGTGGGAGACTATATAGCCTTCAGTAAAAAGATGGCAGGAGTGTCTGCATAAGAAAATATAATAATTAAATTGTCTTTATTTGAATGATCAAGATAATCGCTGAGATTTTCACTTTCTGATATGAACCTATTAGTTATAGAACATAAAAATCGTTATTTTCAATTCAACAAATTGTTGAAAACCCAAAATAAATCTAGGTTAACAAAATGTCTGTGTATTTTCTCTCATTATTGAGGTACACTGATAAAGAAAATGGTGTGAACTTATGCCTATGTATTTTACTAGACTTCATATAAATCTTTCAATAAGGTCATTCATGGTCATTTATAAAATGAACAAGTGAATTTTCCTATGGCTCAAGTGACTTGTTATTAACACCAAAACTAAAAGCTTCTTTTGAGAAATAAGAGTAGTAACAAAAAGAATTCTAGATGAAAAACTTATACTTTTTTGAATACTGTCACATTAGAATGATTTCATTATAGATATCAAAATAATGTCGAAAAATCACCATAAAAACCAGGATATTCCTTAATAAAATATTGGAATATATATTAATAAAAAGTTTTGTTATACTTATTTGTTATAAATGTATGTAGTTATCAAATAATATCTTAAATCGTGTGAGTGTACTTAGTAATATATAATTCAAACTTGCATCAAATTAATTTTTAATATAGCCATGAAACACATCTAGAAAGATAATATCACAAGAAGTTACACTTATTTTTTTATTTTGATTAGATACAATTTGAAGAAGTTATATATTCTTTGTATTTGTCACATAAGGATTATTAAACCAGGCAAGAAATACAAAAAGAAATATCCTAGTATTTTTAAATATGCATATCAGGATTAAAAAGATACTCCTTTGTCACTAGAAAAACATGTTTTAAATAGAACAATAATAACTCTACTTCGAACAATCATAAAAGGAAGCCACAGAAATATATTTTGTCATGTACAGAAGATACTTAAATAAATATAAAAATAAAAATTTAATGGATTAGAAAATTGGTTGTACACACTAATAAGAGGTCATTTTTTATAAGTAAAAAGAAAAACAAAATAGATATTTTGTTAGGACATCTCAAAGTTATTTTGTATGTCTTCCACTTCAAGCTCAATTCTATAATAAATTCTCAAGTACAGAAAGCTGAGAAAAAATTCTATGAATTTGCCATTAAATTAGATTTTAAAAAACGATGCTTGATTTATAAATCAATGATCCTGTGGATTAAAAATAAAATTAAAAATTGAACATTTACCCTTATCTGAACATTATACAGCATACACGTGCATGGAAACATCATATGGTACCACAAAATAATGCACAATTTGATGGTCAATTTTTAAAAAATGATTTACATTCCTAATTTCTAGAAACATTAAAATTTAGTACTGAGCCCTCAAAATTTATAGGATTACTGTTAATGTTTAAAGTCTGCTAAAATACATATTTATGTACAAAATGCACAAACATCATTTAACAGGTTAAACAATGCACAAAATGTTATTGATCTAAAATTTAGCCATTCAATTCAAATACAGGAGGCAGTAAAAATGTTGGCATGATCAAAATCAGCAAGGCAGATAATAAAGTTATATGCTAGGAATCCCCTGAAGGAAGAAAGTGGGATAAGCGCGTAAATAAACATAACCTAAGGTAGAATATAAATGAAGCAAATGAGAAGTATATTTTAAAATCCGTGGACACAGAGGCAAGAGTTTATAACTGGCTGAATTTAAGAAAACGGTTTCATAAAATAGTGACATATAAGCACTGTGAAAATGGGTAGCATTGCAGTGTATGGTGTATGGAGAGAAATGCCAGGAACCCACAGCAGGGATGAAAAAATCTCCATCTGTGAAATCCAGGTCTTACTATGGAAATGAAGAACAGTCAGCTTTGGTTTCCTTCTTATAGCTGTTTCACATTGAACTTGTCAGGTTGTTTTGAAATTTATAGATTTATTTTAAAATTTCTACAGATAATAAAAACATTATATTATTTATCATGTCATATATTTTAACTCTAATTCTCAGTAACGAATAGCTAGTATCTAGGCCTAGGGAAATTGTATTTTAATATCACTATGAATGTAATAATACATGACACTAAATTAGAGATTCACCATATTAATTGAATGATTTAATACTGCACAGACCAAAAATTACAAACAAAAGGTCAAACAAAAAATTTAAAATGAATTTAAAATCAATGGTCTTGCTTTCTTGTTGGCTACAAAATACGAAATTGCATCTTAGACTGGATGATTTTTCAACAGCATAAAAACATATGTCAATTCAAAGTTACTAAAAAGAATTTATAGTCCCAATCCATTTTTATAAGAACCACTTTTGAAATCAGGTAAGTTACATGAGGAGATAAGCATTGTTCCTGTATTTTCTTACAAAACATAAGAGTAATCCAAGGAGATTACTCTCACTTTAGAAATACAACATTGTAATTGGTTTATCATTTATGATGATCTGAATTTAATCCCTAGTAGAAAACAATGAATATGTCATTATCTTACTGTTTTGTTTAATGATTTATTGGGCTATTAGGCACATAAACTTTCACAAATGATTATTCAATTCCTTCTTTTTAAAAATGTAACTCATGTTATTACTTACTGTTTATCACCGTATTTTCCTGGGATGGAAATTCCTGTTTTGTTTACCAGTCAACTGCAAAAATCGCCTACAAAAATCTTGGTCCAAAAACACAGAATACAGATAATCTTCAAAATTGAGACATGAAAGTTTTAAGTATCTTCTCAAAGGTCATAAAAAATGAGAGTGAGAGGAAAGAATGAAAGAACAGATTAAGAACATTTAAGAAAGAGTACATTAAGAATACTGAATTATCAATAAAAGTATTAATAATCATTTATGAATTTTAAAAATAAATGTAACCCTTGCTACAGCATGACTAAAAAGGCAAGAAACAAGAAATATTTGGAATCTTAACCAATATTCACATATAAAGTCTGCATAAAATATTATTTCTATTTACATATCCAGACATACAAAGGTATCAACAAAAGAAAAAAGCAAAAACTAAACATAAACCGAAGCAGTGCTCAGTTACCAGTACAATAAAAGAATAAGATTCTTTCCAATATGAAGGAAGGGAGCGAGAAAGGCAAGGTAATGAGAGGAGGAGAGAAAGGCAGCAGAAAAGAGGAAGACAGGCCGGCAGGTGGACAAGAAGAAAGAAAGGAAAAAAGAGAAGGGGGAGAAATAAAATTCTTAATTAAAAATCGAGGAAAGCCAAATATAATCTGGAACTAGAGTGACTATCACTGAAAGCAGAATCTAAATAATCTATTCAACTTCTTGTGTTTTTACGAGTAGTACAAAACTCACTTAAACACTTTGGGTGACTTACTAGAAGACAATCTAAAATACCGCACAACAGAATAATTGGTCTGTCCATGTAAATTTCCTGTCATGCATTCAGAGACAAACTGTTCATAATGATGGCATGTTGGTTACTATTTCACCCACAGAAACAACTTTAAATTTCATCCCTTTGCTTAGGCAGATAGAGCATAAATGAACAACACTGGAACTGATTTTCTCTGACTGACACTATACCTCCAAGCTAGAACCTGCATCTAATACTGATTTCACCAAAAGATCTCAATTTCCAAGTAGCACAAGCTGATACATAGCTCTTAATAATAGTTTTAATTGTTTTTTTTTTTCAGGAAGAAAATAATTGATAATGCAGTACCTGGTCTTGCCGTCTCTACATTTACTGTAACCCACCGCCCGTACTTGAACGTGTCCCAGCAGACACCTGCCATGTAGGTATAAACAGGTAGAAGCCTTCAGGAAGTGACAGACATGATAGATTGTACAACCCAAGCATTAACAGAACCAAGATTTGGATTAGCGCCAATATGGCACAGCATTTTATAGATATAAAACTTCTAATGACACAATGTTGAAAAGATATAACACATTCGACTATGACTTCATGTGTAGTTTCAATATTTTGCAATATTTAGAATTGTTTTTAAATTTATATGAAATCATTTCCCATAGAAGCCATGAGATTATCAAATAATTCTCTTTAAATTAGTTCTGTGTTCTATACCGATAAGCTAGTTCTGAAGCATTCCTGATAAATAACTCATTGCTTGAATCTATAATAAAGTCACATTGGAAATCTTATACCAAAAATAAAAAGGAAAAGAAAAACAAATGCTACTTTTTATTACCTTCTGAATATTTTAACATGATTTGCTTTTTTTTCAGAAAGGTATTTATGAAATAGTTTCATATTAAATTACAAAAATATAAACAGCATTCAAGCAGGTCAGAAGGAAGCCATTTGCACTATGTTGACAACAGCACCACATCGCCAGCAGCGGTTTCTGAGTCCTGACTGTGGTTGGAGCTGATACCAGTGTCTGAGTCTGTGTCATTTGTATAGGTGCTACAGACCCTTTGGGTAAAGGGAGGCGTCTCCCCACTGCTGCAGGGAACCTCAGCTTCCTTGCCTCTGTTTTCCTGTAAATGGCAATCTTCTGCTCTGCTAATGTGAAGGGAATGCAACTCCTTGGTGAGGAGTTCATATTCCTTTGCTTTCATCTGAAGCAATGAGTCACTGTATTTAATCTCTTTCTGGATGCCACTCAAGTGCGAGTGGATTTTCAAACCAGCTTTCATGCTTTTCTCCAAATCACACTTAACACTGTCTAAATTAGGGCTTTCAAGTTCACCTCCAGCTGCCCCTTCTGGATCTTCACTTATTCCAAAGCAAACACTTTCCACCTCTTTTTCAATTTCAGCTGAGAGTTTATCGATGAGCATTCTGTAATATTTCAGTCGCTCTTCCAACTGCACAATTCCATTGCTTTCACTCAGGTCCTCCAGAGTCTGATTTTCCTCACACGGCAAGTCTAATTTTGGCTCAATTTCACTGAAAGAGGACATTAAATATGCATCCTGAACATAATTTTCTCCATTATTTTCCACACGATCAAGGTGGAACTTGGCTTCACACTTTTCGATTTCCAGATCCAACTCTTTCATTCTCTGGACTTGCTGATGAATAGTATGGTCTTGGGAGATAATCAGATGAACTAATGTCTCCATATTATCACGATCAAAAGAAACTGTGTCCTGCTTGATTTTAGCCAATTTCCGGAATGTTTTTCTGACAATTCTTTTTTGTTTATCTGGTGGTAACGTCTTCATGTAATTCGCCGGGCTGAGCTCCCGCTGTTTGTCTGTGTTTTCCACTAATTTGGCTTCAGCTGTCCGCCACAAGGGAACCGGGAAAAAAGCATCTGCCTTAACCAAAACAAATTGCATATTAGGCTGCTCATCTCCCCATGATTTCCAGAGCTTCAGGATTCGGGTTAGTGGAGGAAGAACCCGTTCTGAGCCTCTCCACTTCTCGATGATGCAATAATCATTGGGTTTTCCCAGCAGGAATCGTTTTTCTCCAAAAGTAGCCTCATGTTCCTCCAGCAAGGCCTGGATGACATCAGCGGAGGTGGTGCGTTTAGTTAACCCACAGACAATCTTTTCTTCTTGGCAAACCCAAACTACAATTTCCTTCTCTTCTGATTCCATGTCTTTAGTTGGAGATCTAAAAGAAAAACAAAGCACATTATATTTCTGTCATCACCTGTGTAACCTGAGAAAGATGTTTCAACATTAATAACCTTTCTAGATTTTACCCTTGGTGGGAGATGGAACTTACTGGTTGAGATTATGCAAGAATTGTATGATTTTATCTAAGAAGAGAAATTTTTTAAAAGCTATGGAAAATATTCTGTTTTTATTTCCCAGTAGGTTTTAGAAAGAGTAAATTGTCATCAAAGAGAACTGAAGCTATTTTTATTTGTCTTTGAAATTTGGTCATGAAATACCCACAGTTAGAAATGTCAGAGCTAATGCAATACTCAGGGAGAAGAGGAATAAGAAGAGAATAAAGAAGACCATTTTTTTTCTAGAACCTTCAGACTAGAAAAGAACCAATAATCATTGGGATGATATTAGAGTCAGAGAGTTAAAAATAGTTAAATATTGAAATTAGTCATTGCCTCATTCAACAAATGTTTATTATATATCAACATGTGACATATTAAAGATACTAAATATCTGGTAATAAACAAAACAGACAAGAAAATAGACACGAATATACAACTAATATAGTACCTGATGTTGAAAAATGCTATGCAGAAAACAAGCCCTGATTGAGGTGTAGAATATCTTCGAAGAAGTAAGTCTTTTTTAAAGTGCTTTCAGGAGAGACTACTTATGGAAGTGACATCTGAATAGGAACATACAGGAACTAATAAAAGGCCAAAGGGATGAATTCTAAAAAGTGAACGTAGATATAAGATCATGAAGCCTGATTAGCAAGCAAGTAAAAAATATGGCAGTAGTTGGGGGCTGAGGACAGTGCAGTTGGCAGTTGTTGCTAGTGGAAAGGAGAAGTCAAATGGCAGGCAAAGGAGGTCA